>JAJHUR010000016.1:0-18174 GCA_027495735.1 Lutjanus campechanus
AGGCGACTTCTGAAAACTTGAATAAGACGATATGGTCATCTGCTACATCGCACATTAATTGATACTTGATTATCATGTTTATAATCAATATATCATCCAGCCCTGAGAGAGACAGCCTGACAGAGACAGAGCCACTGGCAGAGACAAAGAGGGGAGAGTAAAAAAGACGGGGCTGCATTTCCCTAAAGGCCAGCGTTCTTTAAGAAAGAGGGGCACGAGGGTCTGCAGAAGATGAAAAATGATTCCATTCTGAGACATGCTGAGGGAGCGCAGGATTTAGACTAGACACCACTGAATGACATCACAGGGGATGAAACTATAAATAGATGGGACAGCCTGTCTGAATGAAAATTTGGGGAACGGCCTGCACAGATGTTCTGGGAGGTTTCTGGATAGACATGATTAAGGTGACCGCACCGTGTCGAAAAGGTGAAAAAAAAAAAAGAGACAATGTCAGAGTCAGAATCCAGCACGCTCCTCTGTGGGGCACAGCACTGACAGTAGTAGTAAAGGAGGAGAGAAAGCTGCACTGAGAGCTAACCTTAAATGATCTTCCCAAAAAACCTTGCAGCAAAGTTGTGAGTATACACTACCTGAACAACAGTGAAAACTTAATCCAGTGAGAATCTGAAACAGCTCTCAAAACAGTAGCTGCTTGCAGAGCATGACACAAGTAGCTCTGAAGAAGGCACCATTAATATTTAAGTCATGGAGCTGCAACTTTAAAAAAGCCTGTACCATTACATCCTGATAAGGCTTTGTATCTCCCTTTTCCCATGGCGCATTTATCAGGGATCTCGTCAAGCTCTGTATACACCAGAGTGTAGTGAGGGGTGGTGGGAGAACTTGTGTTTCAACCAGCGATTCCTATCTACTGCTACTGGCTCTCTAATTGGGCCTAGAAAGGGAGGGAATAATCTCTGCAGATTGATGACTCCACTCTCGATGTGTTTGTGGTCTATCAGAGAGTGAAATGAGACTGTGGGGATGCTGCGGCAAGGGGGATCTCTTCCCCCCACATCTCTCTCCAAGATAAAACACCCCAGGCAGATGGGAACAAGTGACCGTCATCACTATCCTCCTCACAAACACATCCTCAATCAGAGTGACAAGCAGCACGGATGCAGCTACAGCCCTCCGCGGGACACTCGAGAACAGAAACAGATTAGCCTTGCTGAGTCAGAGTAAGGGGCTGAGACTAAAAGTCAGTCCAAGTGATGAGATTAACTAGAGGATGACACATGGGGAGAAGCAATGAGATAGGACATTTCTTTTTGTTTTGTACCTGAGGCGCAGTAACTGATTGGCCGCTTGGCCCCGCCGCCCTGCTGGAAGAAGGTGTCTTTGCTCTGGGAGCCCTCCTGCCCCACCTCCACGACCTGCACCTGCTGCAAGGGGGCGCTCCACTTCATGGTGTACTTGGGGCCAACAGGGACCAGGCTGCTGATATCTGGAGGCCCCCTGGTAGAGATAAGAAGAGAAGAAAAATTAGAGTCAGAAGTTAAAAGGAAAATTTGGATCATTTAATGTGGGATGTACAAGGTACTTATATTCAGTATTGGCTTCAGTAGACAGCTTGGTAAGCAATGTACTGCTGTGGATGGGGTCAGCAACGAAAGGTATAAAAAAGGGCCACAAATACAAACAAACTGACAGATTGAGGCAGTGGTAGACCAGTAATCTGTGAGGTAAAATGACTAACTTCACCTTTGGAGTTTGGTTGGTCTGGAAAGATAAATATTTGCTTTATTTAGCAGTAGTTTCCTGTCTAATATCAAAGTAAAGAGCAGAAAATGTTTTAAATATAGCGTGCACTTGAATGAAGATTCACTGATCACAATAATTTTTAAGAAAAACAAATACTATTAACTGCTTTTGGAAAATTTAGCACATTTCAACTGGTTCAGTTCCTTTTTTCAAACAAGAACAGCTTGGCCAATATAATCTGTATTGGTCATTATAACACAGATTATGGTAGCCATGGAGTTGTTTGTGTGAAAATCAATTAAAAATTCTTAGGATTATTATTATTATTGCTAATAACCGTTTGCAGCAGGTTGTGTATATAAAAACAAATAAACATCACAATTTCCACTCTAAATTTATCAACACAACATTTCAATTTCTAACTAGTTTTTAATCAGTAATTTAACAGTGTATTTGTGATTCTGGTAGACATAATACAGACTGCATCATGACAATAGAATAATGATTGAGGCTTCATAGATAAATTACCGTACATACCTGCTATATCATATTTGATACAAACATTTTCAATGTGATTTTACAATAAAATAAACAAAATAGTAATTATAGGTTGCAAATATTCATATTAGAAACAATATAGGTGTTATTTATAATAAGATTTCCTTAAAAAAATGTGCATGTTACAAAGTGAAAGTAGCCATGTTGGATTTTGCATTCACATGCCGGCCGCTACCTGCAATGCACTGATAATCCATCAGAGCGCAGAAGACACGTCTCAGTTTGCATACAAGAAGTTTTTTAGAAAAAATATTGATCATATTGAAAATATCAGTCCAGGGTCAAGTGGCTAAAATACCTGTTGTTGTTGACTCTGTCCACAACAGTGCATTAATTAGCTTCCATGGTGCCCCTCTCTGTTTTTCCTAAACAGGTAATACACTGACTATGAGTACCTAATACAAACCCACGTCAAACAATCCGAGCAATCCCGTTAAGAAGGAAAACAACCTAAAAGAAGTCCCCTCCCCTTCCTTTCCTTTCCTTTCCTTTCTTGCCGACGGCCCTAAAACCCAGCGCTCCATAGGAGGAGACGCTCTTTGAATTGTCACGAAGAAGACTTGCAAGTGGGAATTAGAATCTGTATGATCACCCATGTTCCCCGCCAAAATTGTACCCCTGGCTGTGAGGAGGAGTTCATTGCTATTCATGTATTCCTGTAATCACGCAGACAATCAACATTGTGATCGGTTTGTCAAGATCCTGGAGGGCAGACAAAGTCAACTTCGGGACACTCGAGTTGAATGAGACGTAGAGTGATAATTACTTTGAAGGCTGAAGAAGGGGGCTTTAAGCGACATCTTTGACAGGAGCTTTGCAAAATGTACAAAATCCCTTTCCCCGTTTTACTTCTCGAGAGAGGGGGAGAGGGAAAGAGACTTGGAGATGTGATCAATGGTGCTGTCACATAAGATAAATTGGAAAGAAACCAAAAAATGTTTTATGTCAGTAATCTAGGACTCCTGTAGCTGTAGTTAGGCATTCTACCATTTGTTTAACGCTGATAAAGCTCCTGCAACTCCAGATAGTGCTCAAAACCCCTGGCAGCTATTTCTCTTTCCTCTGCAGTTTGCCAAAATATCCTCACAAAACCCAGGGCATCACATTAGAGCCCTGTGCCACCTAATAGCTGTTTCTGCTACACTCTGAGAAATAAAGGTGCCAGTTAGAACCATAAAGTGCTTTTAAGCTTGTCCCCGCACGAAAACCCCAACCCTAACCCTTTTTGGTTCCTGGTAGACCTTGGAGAAATTGGAACCCTTTCAGAGAGTTTTACCTAGAACTCAACATAACTGGGGGTTCTGTCCAGGACTTTTCCAATTTTTAAGGTTCCTAACATGAAACCACCCAGGAGGTTTTACTGAGAACCGTTTTATATTCCAAAGGTTTTATCTAGAACCCACCTAAGCTGTTCAATCAGGAACCCTTTTATATTCCAAAAGTGTAATCTAGATCCCATCCGGGGTGTTCTGCCAAGAACCATTTTATATTTCCTTGTCTTCATCTTTAACTTACCCAGGGGGTTCTGCCAAGAACATTTTCATAGGCAAAGCAAGGCAAGATTATTTATATAGCATCATTCAGACACGAGGCAATTCAAGAACTTTACAAGAACATAGAAATACATTAAAATAAAACCTTAAAAGAACATTAAAATTTCATTTGAGATCATAAAAACAAAAGAGAAAGCAAACAAATTTAAAAACAGCAGCTACAGATTATCTTAACAAGAAGTTATATATCTACTTCACTGGAAAGCTGCAGTAAACAGTAATGTTTATCTTATTCCAAGGGTTTATTCTAGAACCTACCTCGGGGGTTTTGCTGATAAAACTTTCATATTACGGTACAAATAACCCTTGACAAAAGAGTTCTTCAAGGCTTTTAACAATCCTTGAAGAAATCTTTCTTCCAATGAAAGTGGTTCTCAACAGAACTCACAGCCTTACAAAGAATCCTTGACAAACCCTTTCTTTAAAAAAGCATTCTTCAGTTTTTCAGAGGCAAATAATTCTTGGGAGAACCTCGGCCCTTTAAGAAGAAATCTTTTAGAGCCATTATTTCTAAGAGTGTAACTCTGCAGTTCAGCAGACTCTCCTTTCAAAACTTAAACACAACTTCATGCTAGAAGTACAAATTATGAACGCATTAGCAAAGTATTTTTCAATACGAGGGCATTTAGCTCAACTTGTTCTCATACAAGAGGGACTTACTTGACATTTATGTTGGCACAGATGAGCACATCATCAAAGAGGAAGACCTTTCTCTCCTTCGACTTCAGGACTTGTCCCCGCTCGCCGTACACAGTCTCTATAAGCGTCTCACAAAGGACCAGTGACCCCTGCTCCGAGTTCAGTTGCTAAAAGGGACACAAGCAATCAGATCAGAGGCGGAGGAGAGACAGCGTCACAAAGGACCAGTCCTCCAGAGTTCAGTGCCTGGAGGACACAGAAGTCAGGCTTGGAGGAACAGATGTCTCATCAGGGATTAGCAACACATTCATGCAGCTGAAGGTCATTTAATGTGCGTATACTTACACAAACACACACACATTCACACATCTCCAGTCTGTTCATGCTCATGAAACTTAGTGAAACACACATGTTTACAGGGATGAGAGGGAGCTCAAGACAACCTTTGGTTTAATGAGGCTACAGGAACTGCCAGAAATCCTTATTTTATGGGGGGGGGTTTGTAAAGGAACAGTTTACCTTGAAATCAAAAATACATATTTTACCTGTAGCGCTATTTACCCATCTAGATCGGCTTGGGCGGTATAAATGTATTACAGGATACCAAGGTATGAACATATCCTGCTGGCATGATTTTGGATACCGTCATAAATACAGATGCTCCTCTGTCTATTAAACTGATGTAGGTGCTCTACTGTAGTGTGCAGCACGTGCCACCAGGGGGGCAGTCTCTCTAAAGGTGGGCAAGGCAGCTGAGCAGAGCAAAGTGCCTCTGCCCTCAGAGCATTTTGGGTTTAGTCCCAATGATAAAGGTAACAGCTTGTCCTAAATGCGTGCAAGCGTCAGACTGTCACATCGCATGGCATCTCATCGCTTGCTCTTTGTCCACATTAAATATGTAGTTCTGTGACAGAACATGTTCCAATGTTTAATTGACTTTATCAACAGTCCCATCATGTTGAGAATATTATGCAGCAGTCAGACCACATGAGCGCTTCCTCTGTCTCTGTCTCACTGCTGCGACTCAGAGTCTGGATCACACTCGTCAAAACTACTAGAAAGAACGTCTCTCTGTCTGATCAGGGCCATATGCATTAGTGATAATCGGGTCTTCAGGCACTTAAAAGACACTGTTATTATCATGCAAAGTGCAAATATTTATTAATTTTACTTCCTAACTTTAAAAGATATAAAAGAAACTGCTCATAACAAGATCTGAGGATTATCTTGAGTAGCCGGGTCATGATTTCTGGAGAGAGACATTGCTGTTGAGTTTTTCAAATGTATTTTTTGACACTTTGAGCTCCACAAGTCGAGTGCCATCCAGTTCTATCATATTCAAAAGAAGGCAGACGCCTCTACAGCCAATATCTCCAAACTCTGCAGCCCACACCAAAACAATCTAGACAGATAAATAGCACGACGTGCCAGAGGGAAAATATGTATTTTTGACTTTGGGGTGAATTGTCCCTTCAAATATATACTTACAACACATTCCTCAGATCATTCTTTGTCTTTTCGTCTGTACAACGCTATCCAACATATCCCTCTCACAGAGTTTAAACTGGCTTCGCTTATGAGCAGTGGGACGCACGATGCTTTCAACCACGACAAGACAACCACATATGGAAATATAAATGCATCACCAGTTTTCTGCACGCACACCTTTACACATATGCACCAACCCCAAACACACACAGACACACACAGACAGACACAGTTAAAGGATCCAATAACAGATGCGATTTATGCTACAGTATGTTGATGCTTGCTGTGCACATCCATATGTTTGAGAAAGAGAAATGGCAGGACAAAGCTTTTTATATCACTTTGGTGCAGCTTCTTTTATGACTGCCTAAATCAATACTTTTAGTTTTATGCATACTGTGCCAATTTGAGCCAGGTGCATCACAAATTAAGCAAAGCCAGTATACTACAAGCAAGCAGCAGGTTAGATCCTACTATAGAGTTCACATCCTGATACTTTGATGTTTGTGTTTGCTCAAAAAGCACAAATTTTAGCGAATAATGAATCTCTGCTGTGTCCATTCTGCAACCTGCAGTGCAGTAACGCATCTGACCATATTTCACAAAGGAGGATGTCCTATCCGCAGGCAATCTGTAGCTGCTTTCGGCTGCGGCTCAAAAAGCACACAAAATGAGTCATTAGTCCGAGCGGGACTGCCATTTGATGGCCACAAAAACTGTACAGCTCCCTCAAGAGGTGGGCCGCTATAAGAATACACCCTTAAAGTCTTCAAGCATCAGTAGGCACAGAGGGCACTGCACCACGCACGTGTGTTTGTGTGAGTGGGAGTGCGTGTGTGCGAAACCCATCCTCGCTCACATTGTTATCTGTCCTATTCCGGCGACTTAGATACTTTGAGACAAAGAATGAATATTTCATTGGATGGTTATGGGGGCAATAGAGGAGACTGCTTCCTATTGGAATTCTGCAATGTCACCGCAGCAAATGGAATTCTGTGTGGAGTGGAGGAGATTGGCCGAATCAGCTCATCTCAGAGTCCTGGAAAGCAACGGCTGATAGAGAGAAATAAAGGGAGGGGGAGGGAGGGAAGACAGAGGAGGATGCAGTCACACTAGAGAAAGAGAAGAAGAGTGTATAAGTGGAGCGAGAGAGTAAGCATGGGAGTGCAAGAGGGGAATAGACGGGAGGTAAAGTGGAGGGAGAGAGGAAGAGCGACAGGGTGAAAGAGATAGCTCTCTTACAGTTTCCAATTAAATGTCTCATTTACCCCCTAATTCTTCTTATTCAGAGCAGCATTTGTTCAGATTTGCAGCGGCAGGACTGTAATTTCAGTGTGGTAATGGAGAGGCAACGCCTCTGCCATTGCATTTGGTACTGTTTAGGGATGATAATGGGCATCATTTCTAGAAGATAATTTCTCTAAATAAAAATGCCTTCCCCGATTAATGTGTGGGAAAGTGATATAAGCGATTGCTATATACTAGTTTAATTTATAGGTATTTGGCTTGCAGTGATAACAACGCAGAGGAGTTAAAGGGCTCACAGGCTGCCTCACAGCTGATTTGATTGGGGCATATGTGCGTGTGTGCCAGTACACGAGGGAGTGCATGTGTATCCAGTCACCTTACTGAGCAGGCGATCACTGACGCTGCGGGCTAGTTGTTGAGTCTCTGCAATCTGGTCAGCAACTCGTTTCTGTTCGTTCAGCTTCTCAGCCAGCATCTCCAGCTCTGTGAGAGCGAGCTGCAGGGGCAGACGGTCCACGTGGCCCTTCGGTGTATTCTTAAGCATGTCCTAGAAAAGGTCACAAGGAAAGTGTTCAGTAAAGACATGGCAAGTAAAAAAACATAAAAACCACTCTCTGTTTAAGACATAAAGGTGTAGTTTGGGTTTTTTGCAGGGGTTATCCATAGTCAGTGTATCACCTATAGCAGATGGTGGTCGACAGATGCTCCTCAGATGCTCCCAGTTGGGAAGTCATTCTTCCAACTTTGATGAAATTATAAGTTGTAATGTGGAAACAACACAGACGCTGCACCAGCAAATCCCCTTAAACAACTAAAGTTCTGCTTTACCTGCTTGCTATCAGGTTTAATGCCAATAAGTAACTTTTCTAACTAATCTAGGTCACTCAATGTGGACAGCAACTGATGGTCACAATCTAACACCATATTACAAATTACATGTGAACTAAAAATTGATATGCAATCCATAAATTAATAATAAATAATAGCTAATTCGTAATAGATAAACAGTGGTCAACCATCCATTTACACTTTTATACTGCAATGTTTCATATAAGACATCAACAGACAACAACTCAAATTTTCCCACTTAAGGGGGCGTTCAGGTTAATTTTCCATGGCGGGAACTTGTTTTTCCAATTATTCCAGCACCATATGAATGCAGGATTAGCCACCTAAAAACATCCCACCTAAGAAACTCAGTTTCAGTATCAGTTTAATTGTATGCTACAGTATAATCAGAATATTTTTCCACTTTACCTTGCCATTAGACAGCTTTTTTTTTAACAGGAAATTTTGTTCTCTCTTCTCTTTTCCCAGTGGAGTCTGGTTGACTTGGGGGGAGCCATATGTGGCTCATATAACACCTGTCTGATGGCAAGGTAAAGCAGTGAAAATATTTTCGATATAGCATACAATTAAACTTTTTTTAGGTGGGATTTTGTACCTTTTGCAAAAAAGTAGGCATGGGCATCCACTGTAGGTAATGCACTGACTATGGGTACCTCATACAGCCCCACTTCAAATAATCCAAACTATCCCCACAGCACTTTCCTCCGTATCCTGCAATACACTCAATTGTAAGAAAATAATGTGCTCTTGTTGAGAGTGTTGTCTTCGCCTTGAAAAGTTCAAATCTGGGTCAGATACTCTCTTTGAGTTCAGGTGTGTCACTGTCACAGATTCCAGAGGATTTAGGTAACTGTGAACACCGCACTGACTTTTCAGTGGTTATGCAAAGTTTGTAAGGCTCAATCCTTTTACAATGTAAATAATAAAACCAGAGTCTGTCTAAGTGCGGGTTTTGTGGCATCCATGACCCAGTGAGAGCTCTGTGTTGTCTTGATATGCAACTCAGACGTACCCCGGTGCCTTGAGCTCTGGTTCCCTGTAATGTATGATTTAATACATACACTTCCTCTTGGGAGCAGTGAGTTTAGGCTAGGAGAAAATGCCTGATTCACATTCAGAACTTATCTTTTGAATTCATGGATAATCAATGCCTACTGAGGGATGAAATGAGCTACTGCAGATCCAGCAAGTCAAGCCCAAATCCAAATCTTTGCACAGAATAGAAAGTGGAAGAGTCGGGATGTAAAGCCAGCAATATGAAAAACTGATGTGGCTAGCTACTTTTCAAGCTCTAGCTAACCCCAGTGTGAAAGTATGTGAGCCAGAACTTCTTGTGCTTTGGTTAAAATCCATAATCGATTCTGTGGCCTTGCAGCTTTGCATCTTTATCAGTGTCTGTGCTGCTGAATCTCTAATTCGACTCTCATATTGGAAGTGTTTTAGCTAGTAAGACTTTGAAGGGAATCACTAAGACAAATGAAACCACTAGCCTTTTACAAACAACATTTTATACCTGCAGGAGCAGTATGAACTGGGGGAATCGTTGAATGGGCTTCACCATCAGGCCGTACAGAGTGATCCGGTCAACGCTGGAGGCCTGCTTCTTCTGGAAACACAAAAAAGAGAGGAAAAATTAAAACAGGACATGCAGCTGGAGGAATATTCTTGCACGAAAAGACTATTAAGAGGAAACTATTCGTGCTACTTTAAGAGGAGCTTGTCAGAATTCTCTATAGACTATGTGTAGGCGTGTGAGTGGGTGAATAAGGTATGAAAATCAGGGTCTGTTAGTCATATGAGAGGATGAAAGAGGAGATGTTTTGAGTGTGTTATGTCTAATGTATTAGCGTGGGCGTGGGGTCAGGAGAAGATATCGTTTTTCAGTGTTGTGTCAAGTCCGTGCCACGATAACACCATCAGTATAAAACAGCAAATCACTGGACATGTTTAATAGATGGTATGGTGGAAAAGGTAATGTCTGTAAGACAGAGAAAGAGATCTGACACCTGCTTCAGAGCGCCGGAGTAAACATATAAGCTGTTTTCTTTTTACTTTCAGAGCACTTATTTTTCCTTCGAGTTGGGGAGCTATTTTTGCACTTTTATGATGATGCATGTTGATTATATCAATTTAATTAATATTTATATCACAAAATAAACTGGACTGATATTAATATTGCGATATGAGACTAGATATTTGTAATTGTAATAACATGATCCAGCCTTAATTAGTGTTTTCCCTTGCCCTTAATGTTGCAGTCTATTAAATCCACAAATATTTGAGTTTATCTGATGTTTTCAGTTGGGTGATGAATGATGAATACCTCAACTCGTAGGGTCATAATATTCACATTATTAGACCTTCAGTCACTGATCCTCACACACCAGATATCATCAAATTATATTAAAACACTTAAAACCATTTTCAAGGCAGAGCATCTGGCAGTGGTGGAAAGAGGAGTGAAAATCTGGAGAAGTACTGTTACATTAAGAAATATTACTAAAACTACTGGTATTAAAAAATACTTCAGTACAAAGTATTCTCAAAACCACATATCAATCAAAAACTACTCGCATTAGTTAGTTTTTAACAGTTTATTTTTAATGTATCATCAAAATCATCATCTAAATCTTTGATCTAAATTACCCACAACTCACAGTCACTTTCAAAAGCCTGTGCCTGCTGTGATATTTTTCTTTTTGTTTGTTTTTGGTCCATATGTCATACCTTTCACCGACCTGTTTAGCCTTACTGGCTACAAAATTTCAGGTGAAACGTTTGGATATTAATTGAAATTCTAGCTAAGTAGCAGTGAGGACTCAGGCTGTCTGAGGGGCAAAAAATAAACAAATAAAAAAGGGCACCAGCTGTATGTGCTGGACCACAAATGTGCCAACAGTTGTGGTGCATTTATGATGAAACAGTTCCATTCCCTGGTTTAGATTAAAACTGTTTTATTCTGTGACTTAAATTAGAACAACTGCTAAACCTCTGTAATAAAAACAGCTAATTATTTTAGCATTTATGGCAGCATGGCACCATGGGGGGCACTAGAGGTTAGGGCTACAACTAAGAGCTATTTTTATTATTGATTAACATGCTGATTATTTTTACAATTTAATGTAAAAAATGTCAATACCCACATCCCAAAGTGACATCTTCAAATTGCTTATTTTGTCAAACCAACAGTCCAAAACCTAAATACTATTATTATTATTTTCAACAATAAATGTCAAAAAAAGCAGCAAATCATTGTTTGAAATTCTTGCTTGAAAAATGACTGAAACGATTAATCAATTATTCCCCCTGCGACCAGGGGGAATAATCGATTGAGTGGTTCTAGTATGTTACTTTCACTCCCGGTATCTGGAAAAAAATACTGTTATATTTAATTTTGCCGATATTGAATTCTCATGAAACATTTCCACCACTTTAAAAGGTGATGTTGAGAGCCCTGTGAGACAGCTCAAAACACAGGCAGGTAAAATCACTCCACCATCCCCCACCTGACCAGGAACAATCACAGCGGGGAACAGAGGAAAAAACGCCTGTGCACTATGCAAAAAAATCAATCTTCTTTGCTTTCTTTTCTTTTAGTAGATGATACCAATACCACTGAATTTCCACAGTTCTCAACACCCAAATCTAGACCACAGTAAAAAACAAAAACAAGAATAAAATTCAGTCATTATTATTTTTCTTTGCCACAAAACTCTTTGAGCTTCTAGGACAAAAGAGTGAGGAGGATATTTATTATGTCTGACTCACTGTCAGGGGAGAATGTTGCCATGCCTCGAAAGTACTGCAAAAGTGCAGTGATTTCTGCTGCCGAACTCTGAATATAAATTGAACTCAGAGTGCAGCAGTACAAAACGCTAGCATTACATTTTGTAATTTTGATGACAGATGACAGGATGGTAGCCTACAAGCTGTGTTTATATTATGTTAACCTTTAGAGTTTAGCCATTACACACACTGTGGAACATAACTGGCAACACAGCAGTGCAGCAGTCTCAGACAAAACTAATGGTAACATGTATTTCAGGAGAACACTTGATACTGGATATGTTGTTTATGTAATGCTAACATGAAGCTCACTCACCCTCTGGATGTTTCGCTAAGTTGGTGAGTTGGAAGAGTTTTCTCCTTTTGTCTGAAAAGTTTGATGGCAGTTTTCATTCTGGTTTAGGGCTGTCCCCAATTAAGATTTTCTTTAGTGGAATATTCAACAATTCGTCACACTTTTTAAACAGTTCAGTGCGCCACACTAAATTCCTATATGAGCCTACATGAGTATGTTTTTCCTGTTAAAACCAGATTTTCATACATAGAACTTAAGACATATCCTATAGTCCCGTTAGAAGATCCATGGACCTGCAGAGGATGTGAATTAAGGATATATTTCAGCAAAACCAGAGTTGGTGGTTGTTTGGACAGTGGAAAGATGAACCAATATGTTTTTAGTGAGGTTTTTTTTTTTAGTATCTGTAAACTTTTAATTAAGCTGACGATGATGCAAAAGGATTCTGGTCAGAGCAATTGAACAGCTGTTTCTGGTTAAACAAAACTTATTTTACTCTTTAAAATAAGGTCTCTCACAGTCATGATCCTCCCCATAATGCTGTCAAACACTAAGAATAACAATCTGAGCCTGTCAGAGGCAACAAAAAAACAAGCACAAACAACAAGAAAACAAGCATCACCTGCACTGCGTGCGCCGCGGGTGCACCTGGATGATGGGCCTGACTGCGCGTCACGCTGCTCTGTGATCACTCTTCTCTGCTTCCAGTTAGTTTTGTGGTTTGTGGTGATTTTGAAACTCGGTTTGCAAATTTACAGCCTGTCATGCTGTTGCATTGTTCTGTGAACAATGACGCAGCTAAAAAACAAGAGCCAAAACTTGTTTACCAACTACTCCTTTCACCTCCTCTCATCCACCCACAGTGCATGCAGTCGCGGATATTTTTTAAGTGGACCAGCTAATATAAAAAATAAATAAATAAATAAAAACTGACTGAAAAGAAAATAAATGAATGCTCGACAGAAGAATCTCATTCGACTACACAGGCTCTGACTAATGATTCGAATTGTCGACTATCAGGGTGAACTGTTATACTGGTTACTGCAAATTTAAATTATTAATTCCTGATGATCCACTTCAAACACAGCCACCTACTTTCATAGATGCCTCTGTTTAATATGAGTCGAGGCAGAGCTGTGCTACAGCTGCACATCACTATCTCACATGTGTAGTTGTTATCGTTCCACCGTGTTCTTCTTCATTTGTTATTTAAGGGCAGACTACAGCACTTGTACTGTAGGTGTAAATGCTGTCTGTCAGGTCAGGAAAAATTGCATCAGCCCGAGATCGCTCAGTGTAAGAGGAAGCCTCTTGGTGACTTTTTTAGTGCACACACCAATCTGGCAAGACTCCTCATACACACTGACTTGGAGGAGACACCAGTGGTCAGTGGTCAGCAGTCACCCAGTTCTTAAATCACAGGTGAGTGCAGGAAGGCAGTAATCTCAAAGATGCTATTTTAATCTGCCAGATCCAAAGCTCAGCGACTGGACAGATGCACAACGTGATCCCTGAGCAGATGCCATGAAAACGTTGAGGAGCACAAAGTAACATTTTTGCACCATACCTGACCAAGTCAAGATGCTACTGGAGATGGAAAAGCTGGAGCGATGTCGGGTAGAGACATTTGCAGGTGAGAGGGTTTTTTTGTTTTTTTTTTTGAAGGGGAACCTCTCTAACTCTCTTCTGGAGGGCAGTCATGTTCAGTCAAATCTAACACAGACTAAAATCATAACACTGACTCAGATAATATCAGTGCAGCAGGAGTTCATCTGACTCATCTGTCATGACATGACCTGAATTTTCTCAGCTGATAGAGAGGTCTTGTCGGTCATAATCACCAGTGGGGAAACACCAAACTGATCCATGTTTCCATCAGCCACTGCAGACTGAACTATGTTGACTGATATATTTCATCATCTCTCTGCTTTCTTAAGGTGATGGTGTAAGGACTACCTCTTTCCCACGGTGCAGAGCAGTGATTCTCACCCTAGGGGTCGGAAACCCCGAGGGGGTTGCACGATAATTTCCGGAGGTTGCCAGATGGTTGTGGGGAATAAAATTAAATATTGTGGCAAGCAGCGCAGAATGAGAGCCAGGAAGCATCTCTCAGCGACATCAGCCTCTTAATGACATTCAACCTACGGGACAAGTGCTCAAAAATATGCAAAATACAGTCGGAAATCTAGCAGCCAGAGCTTCACTGATGGTTAAAAACCAGCACAAAAGTAACTATTACTAACATAAACCACCATGTTCTGAGCAAACAGAAACACTAATAAAAAGTAACATTTGCATTTTGTAACATAAAATATCAAATTTAACAAACTACTGTACTCAGTCGAATGAGGGCCGTATTTTAATCTGGGGAACAGTTTTAACATTACGCCTGTACCAGTGATAGAATTTGCCTTTAAACAAATTTTCTTTAGTGTGTTTGTAAGAGTCAAAGTGTGCATGCGTGAGTTCTGATTGGACACACACACACACGAAAAATAAATAAATAAATAAGCAGCTACCAGTTTGCTTCCACAAAGCAGAGAAAATACATGCCTTAAAGTCTGAGCACACATGCCGCTTTATTTTAAGCATGTGCAGTAAAATATTATCGAGATGCTAATTTCTGTTAGCGTGACAATGGGAATTCCCTTTACGTGTTAGCATTGAGCTAACTGAACAAACACTAGTTGTTTTTATACATATAGTACAGACAGTATACATGTGAAAAACAATTCAGGAATAAAAAGTATCAACAGAGCCCGGAGCTCCCATCAAGTTTCGGAAATATCATCCTGACTTTCTGCACTATAAGTTTCTTGTGGGGTTGTGAATACCAACTTGATTATTCCTCAAGGTCATGACTCCAAAAGGCTGAGAACCACCGAGAACCACTGAGTAGAGGAGACAGTGGAGTGCAGCTAGCAGGAGTATTGGGAACTCCATTCTGTCAATATTTCTCCACAAAGTAAGCCAGGAATAGCGGGTTACCTCATGTAATCAGCCAGAAGGCACCCAGCAGCCTGGGGTTAGTCTGGGAGGTGGAACGGCATAGACAACCACGGGCAAGCATGCTCACATGAGAGCTGACGAAACTGAATAAAATGAATAAAAATTACAGGTCTTCAGGGGTCTGCTTGGTTCCTGATGAATCAAAACCCAAGTCAGGCCAAGTCCTAGTTCTCCTCAGTCTAATCAGGTTAGCTTGGTCCTGTTGTGGTGCCACAGGTCTTGGATCTGTGTCTCTGATTCCAAAATGGATCACAGCAGACTACCTATCAGCTCTGATCACGTGGCTTGTTATGATCGTTGCAGGAGAAAAATGAGTTTCTTCAGGCATGACACAGAGAGTGAACTGTGAGGTGCACGGAAAAAAAAATGGCACTGCCTCTGTTTCCGACTGCAGCTGCTTGTTGTTAATTGGTGGCAGATCATGCTGCTGCCATTGTTGGTGTTCTCTCTCACAGATCAGGTCTGGCTGTTCTCTGCGCCCTTTCCAATCCAGTCTTTTTCTATTTTTTAATTGATGCACAAGATCCAACCATTTCTGGTCAAGTCCAAAATTGTGACACCTGAATACCTCTAGTGTAGATCTCTTCTGTGGAGAGAGGGATAACCTCTCCCTCCACCACACAAGTCTTTCTTTTCTGATGTTATCTGTTGAGCAAGCTAGAGTTAACATGGCAACGTAGGTTGATGCATGCTAGTCAGCAGCACCATTGTCCAGTGTTGTGCTTGATGTGCAAACAGATCTGTTCATATCCTTTTGCACCTACCGAACTAATGAACTACTAAGTGTGTTAATGATGCTCACACACTGTTTCACAGCACCCAGGATACTGGCCCAAGCATGGCGAGTGCAACAGGCAATTCAAACACACAAACAAGTTCTGCTGAAGCCAGTTCAAATAATTTTTTGAAGTCGTCTGAGCAAATCGGTACAGATTCCAACGTTAGAAGTCTCACATTTCTTTGGCAAATTGTGCCCATCAAGTCTGAAAAAACAAGTTCTAACATCAGCTACACTGGCAACAAATCCCAAAAGAAACATCAAGTTGAAGCATCTGACAGATCTTGGGAAATATCTGTGAGTGAATGATGATCAGAGGAAATCATTAACAAAGGGATCACAAGCCAACCAGCAGCAAAGTTCCTCCACTCAAGGCAAATTTACAGCTTTTTGTAAAGGACCAGTTACGTTTGTTTCCCAACAAGTGGACAGATTTGCACAAGACTACATTGTAGGTAAACTGATACACCAGATACTTTGTTACACAGAACCATCTGGGAAGTCGTCCTTAGAAACTCTTTGGAAAAGGGCAGGCACCTTAAAAAAACACCGGTGACTGGATGAACCATTGGGGTCTGTCACATCTAACACCATCAAGAAAAGCCCTTGGTACTGTTCTTTGTACTTCTTTCAATGAGGAAATACTTTCTAGTTCTGATATGACTGACGCTATCGCAGTATCTACACTAACCTCTCCAGGGAGCTGCTATTGCTTTTCGCTGTCTGCACATCTAACTCCACTTTTGGTGCGGATGCAAACAGGTAACTTGAAGCCTGGCAAGATGGATTCTCTGCTGATCTCATGAATCCTACTGCCAGGTAACATTGTAGGGTAAAAACAGAAGGAATTAATGTGAACTAGCTCAGTTTCTGGGACTGTGAACTTCAAAATGAAAAATTGTGAACTATGAAAAGTGAACTAGTTCATTTTAATCTGTGAGAATTGAACTCTGAACTTGCAGAGCACTGCCGTTGTCATCCTCATCACTCACAGAGTATCTGAGGTAAGCAACCTGTAGTCCAGACAACCAGGAGCCCCCCGGGCGCTGGCGGTGGCATGCTCAACATGAGCACCGGAAAGCGCAAGGCGAAGAGGTGGCTTTCCCTGACCACAAGTAAGTCGTCTCAATGTCATGTTTTTCCTTTAGTTACTGACTTGAAGTGGATTCTAGTAGCACTGGAAAAGATTAGACCTGACTGGCTGAGCAAGTAGCTGCAAATTTCAGCGTGCTGCTCTGCAGAGGAAAGTGGTCGAGCTTTAAGATCCCATTAGTGGGCGAAACCTGTGTGAAATAGAGCAGGCTGTGTTTTTGGTTTTTTCTTAAAACAGAAAACTGTTGTTTTTTTTCTCAGTTACTATTTATAGTATATTCACAGAGGCTTTAACCAACTCTTACTGTACAACTTAAAAATACAAAAACATACATCTGGATGTGACATAACAATCAGAACCATATGACCTTGTTCTGTAAGATGTATTTCTAGCAATGTCACCTAGAATGGTGTTTGTTGCCAGGCAACCTTAACAGCATAGCGAGAGGCCTCAGCCTTTAATGGTATGCAGGAATAAATGGAGCTTTCCCTTTATGATAATTCTGGGTTAAAACACTTGAGACCTGGTTTTGATGTCAAGAAAAGGGGGGAAATTGGCAAGACTGCAAATGTCATTAGACCTGTCAAGTGGACATTTCCCTCCACAGCTGGTGTTAAGTAGATTAGGCCCAGGACAGCTTCAGCGGGTTCAATAATAAGTCCTACCCGCTGGTCCAAGCACCAGCTGCCTCCACTCCGACTCACACCACTGAACTGGATAGTTCTTCACTACACTGCATGTACGTTCAGAAGTACTGGTCTATATCAGTGGCACCCAACCCTTTTCCTTAAGGGACCCCTTTTCTATCTTTAAGTAAAGTGACAAGCCCTGAGTATGGATATTATATATTATATTCAATGCATAACAATAACAATACAGAACAACTGATAAATTGTGCAACTAACCCGAACAGTGAACACACTAACTGCAGGACATCTGTGTAAAACCAGTGATTTGGATTAATTTAGAGTGGATTATATCCTGTGAATATTGCACCAGAGATGAGTTTTCCAGATATTTTTAGGTATATAATTCTCAATCTGTGTTATGTAGTTTTAAACTCACTCCCAAATCAAAAATATATATTTTCCCTCTTACTTGTAGTGCTATTTATCCACTTGGATTGTTTTTGTGAGCTGTTCACAACAAGGATTATCTTGAGTAATCGGGT
>JAJHUR010000016.1:18194-52570 GCA_027495735.1 Lutjanus campechanus
TGGAAAGAGACACTGCTGTTTAATTTTTCAAATGTTTTTTTTTTTTTTTTTTTTGGTGCTTTGAGCACCACAAGTCGAGTGCCATTTAGTCCCATTATATTTGAGAGAACGCAGACATATCTACGGCTGACATCTCGAAAATCTGCAACTCCCACCAAAACAAACTAGATGGATAAACAGGAAAAATATCTATTTTTGATTTTGTGTTTCAATCATACATACTTAATGGGCTTCTTTTCTGACAAATTCAGTGTCTCATTATTTTATCAGGTTGTGAACAATGTGAATATAGCTTGTGTTCAGGCCTTCACCCTTATCCTTAGCAATTTATAGACTTTGCAGTCCTAGATAAAACATGACAACAAACTTTTGTCTTTTTTATTATTTGATGACTGCTAATAAATAAAACAATTTACACAGGGGCAAGTAAAAATTGACATCGGGCAAGTAGATTTCTGACTCATTTGCCCGACCAGGCAAGTTAAAAAAAAACAAAAAAAAACATTTATGTTAAACCCTGAACCCTCGCAACCTCCTTGTGATACTTTGGGGACCCATAATGTGAGTAAGGAACCAGTGGTCTAAATAATGACAAGCTACAGGGACACAACGATTCTAAGACTCTATATTGTCCAATTTGCTGTTTCAATGTTTTTTCTTTTCCCACCTACAAAAATAAAGACATGTTGCTCGTAGTCGTGCACATCCAAATATCATTAAAGGCAGGTGTTGGACTGATAGAAGACAGCAATGAAAACACTGTTTCTTTTATGTTTTTTAATTGCTTGAATAATTGTTATCACTACCCAGAAAATGAGAATCAATTTGCTGACTTTTGAAAATTCTCTTCTATCAGAAAAGCACTGAACTCACCTACATGTTTCCCTGCAAATGCAGCTCTCAGATTACATTATGTCTGCAAACTGCTATCAGACTCTGAATTTAATAATCCCACCCTCTCTGGAAAATGTCCTTGCATGCTTACGGTCATGAGCCTCCACAACATTTTAAAAGCGGCATAATGAAGTCTGTCATTGATTCAGGATATTTTGCAGTCTGCGTCTAGCCAATTTATTATTTGGTTTGTCTTCGCATTGTCGGCAAAAGCTGCGACAGGCAGCAGGAGAGAAGACAGAGGAACCTTTCAACAGTGAGGAAGGGACACATGTTATCTGGAGTAACATGCAGGGCTGTCAGCTGTGTGATCTGGTTCTGTAAATCAGCATTACAGCTCAATGATCCAGGTCATACTCATGCATGAATGCTGGGCGCACAGGGAATTGTTAAACTCAGCACATTTAAATCATTTCTTGGCACTTTCTATGCACGCTCCCTGGCACTTTTTTTTTCCCTTGTCCATGATCCATAATTAATATCTGAAATATGAAGTAAGCAGAAAAAACGCTTCTTTATTGATTGCGGAATCTTGTCGAATTTCCACTTTACTTAACCAGAAAACCAGAACTGTTTCAATGTCATATCTTTTTGTGAATCAGCCTGTATTCTAGTCAAGAATTTCATTCATTTGCAGATTTATTTGTATCATAAAATTCATAGGAGCTTTTCAGGATATACTAAAAATGCCATGTGCATAGAGAAACATACACTTACATGCCTGTTATTGACAGATTCTACGAATAATCATGTGATTGCAACATGAACACAGGACATTTTCATTACTTGGACAACCTTGGACATTCCCAGAGTTAGAACTAGCACCTTGGGTTACACAGGGGTGGGTGCTTCAACGTAATTACATGTTAGACAATAGGGATGACGCCTTCTGAACTGTCGGCTGATTGGCTGGTCGATATGCACACAGGGAATCGCAGGTGTTTCTTTCATGAGGAGAAATATGCCTCTTAGTCCACTATTTTCGGGGTGGGAGGGACGTGCGCAGACCTGATGCATTTTATTTTTGAGTGACAAGCTATTTACTGAACATTTATTCTGAAGTACCAGCACAGATCTCTACATCAGCCTCCAGCTCCTCAGACGACGGAGGAGCTGAGTGGATAAAAAGTTTATGTTTAATGACAACGTGTGTGCCTTTTTGTGTGTGTGTGTGTGTGTGTGTGTGTGTGTGTGTGTGTGTGTGTGTATTTTACTTCTTCACCTTATCAAAGAAGGACGATAACGGTTCAAGCTCAATGATGGATCGATACCAGCTGCCCTTGACCTGACTTCAAACTTCAAAGTTGTAAGTTTTGCCGTGTTTTATGTTGTTTTAGTGTTTATTTTGTAGATTAGCCTGTTAAACTTGGCAGTAGAACGTTGCACAGCTAATGCAACGCCCACAGGCTGGAGTCAAGAGCAACTGTGTGAACGTTAAGCCTCATTGAGGCCAAATAAATAATGACAAATAATGTTAACCGACCACTCGTTTCACCTTCTCTCATCAGTTAACCACTAGCGCATGCTGTCATGAGGATTTTTTTAATAAGTGTGCCAGCGAATATAAAAATATATTTATTATTTCAATTAACTCCTCATTGAAATGTTTTCCCTGTGCATTTTTGTAAGCTTTTATCTGTTTTTTTTTCCTATTATTGCAATGCACACTGACTGACAAAGGAGAAATGACATGCTTGGCTAGAAGAATCTCAGTCGACTGCAGGATCTGGGACTAATGATTCGAATCTTCGACTATCAGGGGGCAGCCCTCCCACTGACCGATCAATCAGTTGGAGATTTTCTTTTGTTGACTAACCCTGGTAGAGAAAAACAATTTCTCAAGAAATACATTTTAATACCTTTCATAAACCGAACGCAAATAACAACTTAGTTTTTGTGTGAATAACCACCTTTTTACACACGGTATTGTTTGTTTTTCTCTGTGGAAAACTGAGAAGTGTTTATTATTGAAGACTTTAGCTTTGGGGCTTTGCTAGATTCAACATCTGCTGAACACTAGAGAGAAAAACAAACAGAGGGGCTAAAACACAACTGGGTTACTTTAATTTGAAAACTGAGGGAAAACAAACATATAAAAACTATATTGTGCTCGTGGGCTGAAACTTACCTTTAAGAATTCCAGAAAGGCTGGTTTTGACATGCACGCCTTTTTAATGAGAGCCATGGCATTGGTGAAGTTGTTCACGTAATCGCTGTATACATCCAGCACCATGGACTTGGAAAACTGTGGAAACAGAAACAAGCATAATTATGTGAATTTGCAACAACAACCCTGCAATAAAAGGGTCTAGCGAACCGCCATGTTTGTTATTTTGTCTGTACACCAACATCCTCTAGCACGGTCATGTAATTTCTTCTGACATCTTGAATGTCTGGCTAACCGTCCCTGTTTGCAAGGCGACCTCTTGGTAATTTCAATGTAAAGAGAGGCTAGAAAATGGCCATTTAAGTATAGTACTTTAAAAAATTGTTTTGTTTACCATCTTGGTTACCGCAACACCCTTCACGAGCCATTTAAGAGGCTGGAGAGGAAAAGAGGAATGAGGTGGTGGGTGGTGGAGTGTGAGTCTGTGGGTGTGTGCATGTGTGTGCGGGGGGGAGGTGGGGGTATGTCGCGCGGTAGACATTTATTCTCTCTCCTCAATTAAATCCACACCAGGCAGCTGATAACAGAAGTTTGAGAAGTGGTGGGGAATTAGCAAATCGCATGAAGGAATTAACCCTCTTTGCTCACACAGTCCTTCAGGATCCTGCCTCACAGATATTACTCACGCATTCTTGAGAATTGGGATGAATAATGTCCTAATAAAAAATATTATGAATACTAACGCTCTAATTCAAAAAAATTTCATTAAAAATTCTTCTTTAAGACTTTATACATATGAAATATATGTAATTTATGAAATGTATTGGCCTTTTTTCATTTCTAAACTTGCTCTGGATTAGAAAACACCCTGAATTCACACCTTCAAACAATTAAAAAATGTGTTAAAAGCCTTCAAAGTGTAAAACTAACAATACCTACTGATAACACAGATGTAAAAATGTGCCGTTATAATTATCTTTGTTCTATATAGGATTTTTTACAAACATGTTGGTGCTCTAAAGGCATAAAAATTGTTGGCTACATCCTGAGGACCCCTGTCTCACTTCCTGGTTTCAACAAGGTGGGAATACTGCTCAAGCACTGGTAAACTTTAGGTTATTCGACAAAGGATCAAATTCAAGTAGTAGTAAAAGCAGTACCAGCATATATAACACGATGAAGTCTAAGACTTATTTCCATCGTGGCCCCTGATGTTCCATCAGACTGTCCTCGCCACAACAAGATGGAGGCAGCCATGCAACATCCGTGATGGGAGACACATCACGTCACATCAAACTACAACAAACCACTTACAAATAAGAATGTCAATAAAATAATAATTTAAATTCTATAGATATCTACGTGTGTATTTTAAACCTATTTACAGTGTTTTACTTTCTATTTTTTCAACAAATTCATTAAATTATACTGACATCAGATGTGTCTCAACCATAACAATTCAACTCTGTAACCTTTCTAAATCAAAACTAAATAAGAATTATGGTTTATGTGTGTTTTGATTAGCATCAAGAGAAACTCTCAGAAATGTAAAACAATAAAATAGCTACTCACTCCAACTATGCCATGGAATGAAAAAGTTAACATTCTGTCAACTCTGTAAGACTGATGGAGTTTCCATCAACATTTATTTGGAGTTTGATCTTTTAAAATTAATTTTCCCAGCATAACTGACAAATAAAAATCAAAACCCCCTCTCAAGAATGAGTGTACTACAAGGTGTAGCACAGGTGTACACATGAAAAAAGGGCAGCTCAATGAGGAGTACACACTAGTCCCACACTTTTATTTTCCCACTGTGGCCTCATTTGATAGCAGGTCTTAGGATATCAATGGAACAACACTATAATGGCCATCGGAGAAGGAGAGGGTCGAATAAGCCCCTCTAATAGGCCAATAATGAGCAGACCTTATGGATGAGCACACTGCAGAGACTCACAACAGACATGCACACTGAACACTATTATTCCAGTGCCAAAATCTGTAAACAGAGATCAGTGAATGCAGTGGAGATATTCATCACAACTGTAATTGATTTCATGTTTGGGGTAAACTATCTCTGTTTGCTCTATCTAAACCTGTAGCTCATTATAACTCTGCTGGCAGAGATTGTGTTGTGAAGCATTTTAGATAGAAATGCCAAGAAAAATATGAGTGCCTTTACCCAGAAAGCAAGTCTTTGATTGCACTGCAATTGATTGCGACAGAAACAAACAAATAACACACACGCGCATGCATATATAAGCAGGGTTTTCCCTGCTTATCTAACTCAAAGGACACTTCTGTATTATTGGCTGTCACCTTTGTTGAAAATTGCAACAAAGATGCAAATTTTTTTTACGCCACGTTTTTATTTTCGTGCAGACATCCCCATATTGGTGAAAGTTAGGCTGAATTGGTCTCATGTAGCACATCTATTTTGACTGCTGTTGTTATTCTGAAGTGTAACATTTACAATATTTTACATAAATATTTGAAAAGAAAATCATTTTTCAATAGCTTGTGACACAGTGACTCCAGTATCAATATCGAGCATTATTAAACCTACTACACTGGACAAATAAGACGCTAGAGCTGCAACAATTAATAGATTAATAATTATTAACCAATTGCCAGTTATTTTGTTAATTGATTAATTGTTTTGAGTAATTTTTGAAGAAAAGAATTCTGATTTCAGCTTCTTAAATGAATATCTTCTCTGTCGTTTCCTCAATATGACTGAATATCTTTGGGTTGCAAACAAAACAAGACATTTGAGGACGCCCTCTTGGGCTTTGGGAAACACTGACCAATATCTGTCACCATTTTACGACATTTTATTGGTCAAACAACTAATCGATTAGTCGAGAAAATAATTGTCAGATTAATCAGCAATGAAAAAAATCATTAGTTGCACCCCGACAAGATACACTTCTTATTGGATTTAGTGCTTCTTTTATTTTTTGCATTTTCGACCCACCTGTTGGCACCTGTTCACAAGGTTCCTGCACATTTTCCATTTGAAAATGCAGATTTCCAAGCAACATTTGACATCTCACTTTCTTTTCCCATTTGCCTTCGCCAACCACATTCTATATTTAGGATTGTCAAGCCAGCCCTTAAAATTTTACATTCTGTTGTGGTTGTTGCTTTCTATGTAAAAACACAAATATCTCTGCTCAAAGAGGAACTAAACTAACTGGTGCTACCTATAAGCGACTCGTATTATATTCATTTAAAATAAAATATTCTATTACTGTTTCCCCATATTTTTTAGTCTCTTTAATAGACAAGAACCAAAAATTAGTTGAAAAATTGAAATAATTAAATTTTCGCGCCATCTGTACAGTCTTGTTTATTCACTGTGTCCACTGAAACGACGATGAACGCAGCCATCAAGGTTTGGTTTCCTTTTGCAGAAAAGATAATACGTTTAAATTTCAAATAACTTCATCACTTCATAACTCATTAACATTCCTTCATCATTCTTGGCTTGTCTTTTATACAAAAATAGAGCCAGGAGAGGGAAATGTGCACAGAAAGATTGCACAATCTGCAACCGAGTGTTTTTAAGTTGAGTCTGAAAGCTGTGCTGAAATAAATGTGTCATTTGTCACAATCGTTGTTATTTTTATCTCTTTGTTTCATCTTGGTATTAAAATTTAAATCTCTATGGGCCCTTTTCGTCAGTCAAATCATGATTTTGTCACTTAAACAAACTGTGTACGTTGTGCATGTCACGCATGTTCTTCTCCTTTGCCACCTGTGTCTCAAAAACATCCAGGAAAAACCCTGTTTAAGGCAGCAAAGACGCCTCCCATTTGCATTTCTATTTCACACATATGAAATCACACACATCAAAAACATGCTCATGCACGCACACTAACCGAGGCAACAAATAAGTCTCCGATTTTCTCGCAGCTGTCCCATTCAGCCACACGTGACGCCAGTGCAATCTGAAACATGGAGTGGCACTGCGTGATCTCCCTGATTCGGTAAAAAATAGGCCGGATCTTCCTCGGACTCAGGATGCGTGGATCAGCCTCCATCAGCGGTCTGTGGTATTCCTGGAGAGATCGTGAGAGAAAATTGGGTTTTTTATTGTTGTTGATATGTGCATATGTATGTGTGTGGGTGGGTGCTTAAGATGAATCAGCAGTCCACCTTCCTTAAGCATCTTTTCTTCTCAGCAGCATGAAAAGACAACTGAGGGGTAACAGACAAATATCCTCTGAATCGAGGAAAATGAGGAAATGTAGTCATGGTGCCTGGAAGCACATCAATCCGGCGGATTCACCCATAAAACAGCATTTGCCACTAGCAAACATGTTCAGAACTCAAGGTGACTTGTAATCATAAAAGCAGGAATAATAATGGCAAAAAACAGCTCCCAGCAGAGTTACAGATGCAAAAGCAACACGGTGAAAGAGGCATTGATTGATTCTTCAGTCAGCACTCATGGGGATATTAGCATAACCTACAGAAATGAGTTGACAGGCTCTTTGTGGACAATATTCTTTGTGTGAGACAGTAAACATGAATTCTTTGAATCTGAGGAGCTGAAGTATAGATGGTATTGTGTACAAGCCAAACATGAAACATGAATTTAACACCAAAATTTAATCTATCTGAGCAACAGTGGTGGCAATCTTTTCTGATGTTTTACAGATTTTCAGTATTTTTTAAGTCTTAAGACGACAAAAACACAGTAACAAGATGAAAACAGTGTAACAATACATAAGATGAAAATTACATAAAAGCTGCAACAAAATGACATAAAACAACAATATGAGAATGATGTAACAAGATGCAACAAGACAAATAAGACGTAACAGGACTACAATGACATAACAAGAGGAAGACGACATAAAAGGTGTAACAGGACAAAAATAATGTAAAAGACATAAGACGCAAACCGCATAAAAGAAATAACAAGTCTAAAATGATGTAACAGATGAAACAAGACAAAAACAAGATAAAAGACGTAACAGAAAGTGACAAGACGATAAGGTGAGATTCAGTAAGCTTTGCACAGGAATAACTGTAGAAATGTCCTTGAGGGCTAATTTTTTACTTTTATATTTTGAGTACATTTCTTTTTCACTTTTACTTGAGTAAAGAACCTTTGCCAGAGTCTTTTTTTTTTTTACACAAGTATCTGCACTTCTACTTGAGTAAAGACTGTGTGTACTTTTGCCACCTCTGGTCTTGTCTCCTCAAATCCATCAAAGCGAACGAGACAAATCATCGACAGAAGGAACATGGTCAGGCAGCAAAACATGAACAACTGTGCAATCTGCTTCACAGCAATAATGAAAGTTACAACCCTCAATGTCTAATTGTGCTTATGGCCTTTCATCTCTTCGTGTTATCTGTCTGGAGACGCTGCATTTACCACTTGGCTGGACTCTCTGAATAATAAGAGAGATTTCAAAAGAGCTAAACCTCCCAAAGTATCACACGCAATCATGTCTGTCGACAACAAAGGTAGCACATTGTATCTTGACAGTGAAGGATCTTGCGGTGTGTAAAGCAGTGACTGATTGCTGCTGATTCCATTTCAGTAGGTGCACCTCTTATTTTTTTCCAGTGATGAGGAGATAACAAGTCTCCTTTTTCCCGTACTAAAGAGATATTAAAGAGGAGAGGCTGCACCCCATCCGGCGCCAGCGTGACAGTCCTTCTCTCTTAGCATCAGCACAATGCCACAGAAATGAGGATGGCTGTTTTATCAGGATTATTTATGCTGAGACACTTCGGTAATTTGATGGATATCGCCGCTTCTCTTCTCGGCGTAATTCATGAGCGCTAAATGGTGAAGATATTGAATGTGGCAGAGGAGGACAACTGGGACTAAACAGCTCACCTGCAGGATTCTCCTGAGAGACTCCAGGTAGCTCCGCTCGCTCTGAATGATGGAGCCGAGGATATGGCGTCTGACAACCTGCGCAGACAACAGACCAGTCAGGAAACCCAGCACTAAGAGGACATGATGGGGCTGCACTGTGCGGTATGCTTTCAGTTAAGTACGGTGCAGCTTGATGGATTGCACTATAATCATGTGTTTGTCACAGGAGGAAAAAGACTTGAAGACGAGTAGTTCTGTTTGAACGAGGCCTCTATTGGAGCACTGAATGGTTGGACTTCCTGTAACATGAAAGCGCCTGTTCTAGTTGTTATAAAACACACTGCTTCTCCAAACAGGATATAGAGAACAGAGCGTATAGATATGTAAAAATACTAAAATAACAAAAGAAGACTTTTAACATGACAGCCTGGAGCCTTATCTCAAGGCTATTGGGTACAGAATATGTTCACATAAATGCAAGACGTTAAAGTTTGGATTTTTTTGAAGTGGGATTGTATGAGGTATTTATCTATATTATACTGGCATTACTATATCAATTAAATCGAAAACTGATCAAGAATAACTATAGATACAGCAAATATCTCACTGATGGTCTTGTTTGTTTGTATAGGTCATATAAAGGCATCAGAATTAAACTGAGACTGTTACATAACCAGAAAACTACAGCTTGTAGTATGTTTAATTGCCCTTTATAACATGCAATTTTCTGCGACTGCAGCAACAGGCTGGCAAAAACAACAAGTCCTCCAGTCCACATGAAATATTAGGGCTCAGGTTATCCACAAGGCCAAATTGATGAGACACTTGATAGTCTAATAATAGAATAGCTGTCGGTGTTTAAATCGAAAATTGAATAGAATTATGAACTTAAATTGAAAGTCAAATTGAATTGTGGATTCGGAGAATCATGACGCCCCTCGTCTATTACTGCCAGTCGGCACACCCACAGTTTGGAAAAACAGAGAGAGAGAGAGTACCAGCCAGCCAGCCACCTAAAAAATCTTTATCAGCTTAACAATATTGTATATTTAGAATTTTTTCACATTTTTACCTTACTGTCAGACAGCTTCTTCTGACAGGAAACCGCTGTTAAATAAGCAAAATGTCTCTCACTCAACCAAACTCCTTTAGCTATCTACTGCGCAGAAGACAGGAGCTGCTGGTCTACCACTGCCTCAGTCTCCTACTTTGTCTGTGTTACTGTGTGACTTTTGTACTTTAAAAGATTAGTTTGCATTCATTGAAGTTACACAATAACACAAATGAATGGGCAGCTGTAGCCCATCAACTCCCATGATCTGCAACATGAAATTACTAATTTTGTAAATGAGGCGGATTGGTGTTTGAGAGTGATATTTGGCCTATATAACAGCAGTTTGCTGACAGAAATTGGTGTCTGAAGGCAAGGTAAAGCGGTGAAAATTCTAAATATAGCGTACAATTAGAGTGCACACTTTCTTGGTGGCTAAAATACTATAGCGGGAGTGTCACTGGCAAAATGTATTTTAGCCATCTAAAAAGAAAAACTCAAAAATCTATATTACTTTAAGTGTACGCCTTATTTCGAATATTTTAACCACTTTACCTTCTCATCAGACAGCCTTTTTCAATGGGAAACTGTCATTATATAAACTAAATATCTCTCTCTCCAAAGCCACCAGACTCCTTGGGCTAATCATTTTAGCTTGCAGACCACAGGAGTTGCTCATCTACCGCTGCCCTACCGCCCTCTATCAGTTAGTTTGTTTGTTATTGTCTCACTTCGGTGTTAGAAAAGATTAGTTCAAAGTCACAGAAGTCACAGTCAAGTACGTGTTCTGCAGGATAAAATGCCAAAGGAGTCTGGTGGCTTAGGAGAGAACAATATTTTCCTTTCAGAAAAAGCTGTCTGCTGGCAAGGTAAAGCAGTGAAAATATTCTAAATATCAGTCTGAAGCGGATACTGATTTCTTTAAGTGGCTAAAATACGTTTTGCTGCTGATCCTGTCCACTGCAGTACATTGGTCAGCTTCCTACACCACTATTCCTGCTGCTTCTCCCAACTGGCGGCGTGTCAACTGCCATCAACTCCAGGTAATAAACTGACTATGGATAAGCACCTCATTCATGGCCACTTCAAATCTGAACTATCCCTTTAAGTGCAGTAAGTCTTTCTACATTTGCTGGCCACATTTTGTGTCGAAAAAATAAGAAGAGATGTCTGAAAAAAAAAGCTGTCAGGTGCACCTGGTGGCTGGTCAGTCCCTCTGGCATGGGGCTCAGCTGCGGAGGAGGATGCTTCTCCTCTGACACAGCCACATCGAGGTACCCTGCGTCGTCCTCCTCTTCTGCAGACATTTAGAGACGGGGAAAGGAGAAAGACACATAAAGGTTAAAATGAGAAAGTGTGTGTGCGTGTGTGTGTGTGTGTGTGTGTCTAAATGTGTATGTGTGATAGAGATAGAGAGGGAACAACAAAAAGGCAGCCTTCAGATCTCACTGCAGCTGGAGACACACTGCGACACACTAAGTATATTACTTCTAAAGTATGAAGAGACTTCTATACTCTCAGTAAAAGAGACAGAGAGACAGAGAACGATGGAGAAAGGAAAGAGGCAGAGAGGTCTTCAGAAAAAAAAAAAACTTTCAAAACAATACTGTATCTCAGTAGGAGTAAAGGAAGCACACAGAAGTGTGTCTGCAAAAACATGATCCAACACATTCTCATCTCTGCATTGGCACAAAAGACATTCAACAGTCTCAAATAAAGAAAAAAAAAATCCACACTTCACCCGTAACCATAAAGACATAGATACCAGAAGCCTTCACCGTTCCAATTAAAGACTTTGGAATGATAACAGAGGATTGGTGGAAAAGAAATATAATGCCGTGCAGATTTCCCTCGATCAACACCTAAAAATAGCAGCACTGGCCTCTTTACCTCTTTGTGATGGCTCGCAGATTTGTTTGAGGCGTGGGTCTGGTATCTATGGTTTATGGAGCTGCTCGATATTCCATTAATGGATGCTAATCTCTCTCTATTGTTAGGCAAGCGCTCCTGGAACACAACCTATATGGTGCTGCTTGAGTTGCTTCGTCCTTCTCTTTATCACACATCAAAAACTTTACTCGACCACATCATCCGTCTTAAAACTGAGAGAGTCTGGTCTGTTTTATTTATTATAGTTATAATCAGTCAGATCTTTCTTTTTCACAGTGCTTTCATTTCTCCCCAAAGGGTTTTGTATAAAGAAACAGTAAGACTTTCTACTCTATCTGCCTCAAACACTACTTTGGTTTGGCTAGCTTTACACATAGGCAAGTGCCGAGAGTGAACTGCGAGGAGTTAGAAACCCAAACTTCATAACCACCCCACTGTTAAATATAGCTTGATATGTAACTTTCTTTAAAAAAAAAAAAAAAACAGCTGACTAACATTACAAACTTTTCAGACTCCCCTGCATTACCAGTTTGATCTTTTCTCTGCAGGAAGGAAACTTTTCGCATGACGGCTATTTTGGTCTTTTCCAGCCCATCCTTTGTTCCGCTCCTGGCGGCCTTCATGAGCTGCTGAACCTGGTTGGAAGAAGCGGAAAGAAACAACGAAGGAGCGTTAGAGCACGAGCGAAGTGCCATGCTGCGGAGATTTGATAACCTACAGGGCTCCTCTGGAGAGAGATGGAAAGAAGTGGCGCTCGGTGTGCTCATCATGAATCTCACCATCTGCGACTCCCTGTGGGTCGCTGTACAGCCTCTAATCAGAGAGTCTATGAGCATATCATGGAGAGATTATGGTAACAGAGTGAGCTCCACATCAGAGTAACAGGGCTGCATCGCTCAGCGTGGGAGAATTCGGCTGACCACAAACTCCGCCCTGAGCATCACAGAGGCCCTGTAACCAGACTCCACAGACCCAGAATACACCCAGGGTGGTAGTATTTTTAAATGACGCTACTTCAGGAAAGTAGGTCATTAATTGGGGGCAAGTTGCACTGGTGTTGATGGAAGTAAATACGCAGAATATTATTTAATAATTCATGCGTCCCATAAATGCGTCTTGATATTAAACTAGGCAGGGAAAGAGAGGGAGAGGCTGACAGAAAGTCTCAAAGCAAAGTCACAGTCCAAAGGAAAGCTGGGAAGGATGGTGCAGAGTGTCAGTAAAGCCTTTGAGTCAGATGAACATATAACGCAGCATATTTCAGCTCTGGGTGATCATCAGGGCTGTTGGTAGCTGTTAAATGTTGTTTGGAGGGCCCTTTTTGGTGGAAACTATTTTCCATTAAAGGTTTGTTTTAAATGTTAGGAACAAATTAGTTACAGAATAAAAAGTAATAAGCTGCAAGCAATTATATATATATACATATACATATATATGTATATATACAGTATATATATACATATCCCAGCAAGCTAGCATTTGTGCAAAGTGTGCTCACATAAGTGACATACTGACATAACGTGTGATCTCTGAACAGTGACTCAGACCATTACAACATTACACTGCTCGGGGTTTCAGGGAGTTTCAAGGGCCCTGTGCTACAGCATAGTCTGCATACAGGGCTCGAAATCTTTTTTTTTTTTTTACTTCAGTGTCCCACAACTGTCACAAATTTTACAGTCCAAGACTTTAGAACCACTGTCTAAAATTGAAATTCTTTGTTTTCATCCTAAAACTGCTGCTCATTAAACCTTTCCTTATGACAATAGGTTGTACACAGCTGCTTACATTGTAACAATAACAGCAATTATAATTTAGACGTTTACTAAACACACATATTGACAATGACTGATTAGGACATGTACCTTTCCAGGCACAAATATTATGAAAAAGCAACCTTGAATAATACAGCATATTAACATTTTTACACTTTTCAATCTTCATTACAACTTATACACAGAGCCAAATGTTTCATACCTCGTACCAGGGGTGCAACATGTGACATTAATACTAATGTCTATAGACAATGTCTGAATGAATGTTAAATCATTGTCAGCCTATAGCCGATTCCGATACTGAGAAAATACAGATTCGACTGCCCTTCTAGCTTGATGGATGAGCTAAAATGCCCTAAAGGAGAGAGGAAACGTAACACTGTGTGATTTTTAACGAGGTTACTGTATGTTACACACATACACATGCAGCGTTAATGAGTAACTAAAATTACATTTCTTCATCATATGATGAAGAAATCATCATTTACATGTTAGACAGGCGTTTTGTTAAAACTCAGGGTTCCTGGGTGCACATCAAAACAATACACCTACGTGAGTGACTGACCATGAATGACTGAATGAGCTAGGGGTTACTTACTTTTGGACCATGTAGATTTCCAATAATTATCGATATAACTTGGAAATTTGCTCTGATGTTTTAGTAATGATACATTTCTCTGCTACCCCAGAATTGACACCATATCTTTGTGTGCCTGGTGCTGCCGTTATTGTCACTAGGACAAGTGGACATCCTTAATTTCATGCACTGTCCACATATAGCAACAGCCCTGGTGATCATCAACCACAATGTCCAACATCTGGCAGAGTGATCTGAGCTCTGCGGGGGAGGAGTGTGACATATAAAGCTGTGTTGACTTGCTGCTGAAGGAATACCTTGATGTCATAGTTGTGCTTGCCAGACAGTCTCATGGCCAGCTCACGTTTGGTCTTGGCGCACCGTTCCCTCAGCCGACGCACTTCAGGAGAGAGCTACAGGTGTTGGACAGGGACAGGCGAGGCATGGTGGGGGCAAGTGGAGTTTAGCCACGAAGGCGGAGGGAGCAGGAAGAAGTAGGGGAGAGAATAATAGAAAAGGGAAATGGAGGCAGAGTGATCAAGGCAAAACAAGCTAAGCAACATCGGGGAATTAATCACAAGCATAGAGAGTAAAGGCTTGGAGCTCTGCTTTGGTCAAAGGTGTTATGCTGCATGAGACTAATGGACACTGATTTATAGAAGGATGGGGGGAGGGGTGCAGGCAGTTTAGGGCAAATATTAAGGAAGCAAACTCTGTCACAGCTCTCCCAGGCTGCTTGAATGAAGCAGTGAACTGAGAAGGGGAGGACTTCAGGTACACTTGGTGAAAAATTAATCGGGCGAGACTAATTAAAAACAATGTGTTTTTGATGAAGGCTGCGGTAGCCCAAAAAGTGTTGCTGGGCCCTAATAGTCAAGGTTTCTTCATTAATTGTTCAACCAGTGCAGCTGAATCCTTCCTTTTGTTCAGTGGCCTGGGACAACCATGCAAGCAGAGAGAACTGTGGGGGATTTTCACACCACACCTTCCTGTAATTACCTGTGTAACTCATTTTCAGTCCCAATGCAACATTTTTTCCCCTCGTTTCTCAGAGCATTGATCTAACTCAGGATTTTCTTGGATTACAACGGAATTATATCCATACAAAAACACCTTCAATATGTAAAAATATGTAAAGGTAGGTACAAATCTATACATTAATAATGATTCAACTCAGCAAAATACTTTTCTATTAGTATGACTTCAAAGTCCTCCTATGCCTGCACCGGTGCATGCACGGTAAAGGCTGGTGGAGCATAAAGGAAGTGCAGCACAGTGTGAATGTGCACACAGTGCCATCATGTGGAAGAGCGACACTGTGTAGCCATGCAGCACCAACGCTGATGAACAGCATCCTTGGCAGAGAAGAGGCAAGGAGATCTGAGGCTTTTCAAACAGAAATGCCTCTTGTTTACTTTCATCCCCACAATGAAAGTATAAAGCCGAGACAGCCCGTTATACATTTTTCAGGTTCTTTATAGTTTCCTTCCACTTCTATACATTAATAAGCACAACTGCGCTGGAGGAGCAGGGGATGAAATATTCTCCTTGATTATTTTTTAAGTGTTGGAAACCAACCAAAACAACCTGGCCGGCCATGATGCTACTTAAAATAAACAGAGAGAGTGATTTGTGTGGGCTAAATACACACATCAGGCATGCATCCACACACACACACACACACACACACACACACACACACCCAGCATTACTACCTTGCTCCGTGTTGGTAGTTTAGTCTCGTTATCAGACTGCTCGTCGTAGCTTTCAAACTCACTGGAGCTCCATCCATTGTCTGCATCCACGGGACCACTGTCTCTCTGAACGTCTTCATATATCATATCTGCAAAAAGCACAAAAATATCACACATCAAAAGCTCAACACTGAGAATAATGAATGGACAGTAGGGTGCCGGATATATTATTATTATCGGCCCGATGTTGGCCTGTCACAGCTACGTCAGTCTGCATTGGATTCTACATATATGTTGTCCAATATGTGTCTATAAATTAAGTTGTTTTTTTTTTAAGTTGTGTGCAACATTTCTGCATTAAAATGCCTAAACAGACAGACATATGTCTATTTGACTGGGGTTGTCACAATACCAGAATTTTAAACTTTGACACAACGCTAGTATGAAAAAATGACACTCAATACATCTTTCAGTACCACAGCAATATATATACATACTTATAGACATACATATACACATACATACATGCATGCATATAGTCCTGGTACAGACAAGGTCACTGAGCACTATCTGGTTTTGCTGCAAGCCAAATTTCAGGCAGGTAAATAAAGACTGAACCAAACTGAGGTCTTGAATGAGCACTGAGATTATTTTCTACCATAATTTTACCATATTTTTTTTATCATTTATACTATAAATAAGGGATATTGTATTACTTTATACATGTGGTATTAAAAAAGTACCAATACTGTGAAAGTTTTGACAACCTTAACCTTGAACATGAAGATGATTTCTATCATGTTAGATAGATTTTCATCAGCTATGATGGTTGTTTAAAAGTGAAGCTAACTCCCATGATTCTATGCTGGCTGTGGCTCAGGAGTCTTTGTTCTGACTCATTAACTTAAATAAAGACTACACTAGAGCTGCAAAGACTAGTCAACTAATCAATAAACAACGATTTGCTAATCGATTGTAATTGTTCATGTGAAAATTGCAGAAAATGCTGTTTTCAGCCTCAAAAATATGGAGATTTGCTGCTTTTCTCTATTTATTCTCATATGAAACTGAATATCTTTGGGTATTGGACTGACAAAACAAGATATTTAAGGACATCACCATGGGCAATTTTCACTTTTTTCTGACATTTTATAGACCAAATGACTGACTGATTAACCCAGAAAATAATCATCATTCATTAGTTGCAGCCCTAGATAGTCTTCATTATTTGATAGCTGCTTATAAATAAAACATTCTATCTAGGGGCAAGTAAAAATTGACTTTGGACAAGTAGATTGGAAGTGAACAAGTGATCCCTGATACATTTTATATTTTGTATACTATATTCTGTATAAAAAATATCAATATCAGAATGTTTTTACTCCAGGCATCAGCCCCAAAAATGCTGTATCATTCGGACGGTAGCGGACAGACAAACAAATGTAATTCTGCCACAGATACAAACCTTCATCAGGAGAGAGGGGGTCCTCAGTTGGAACGTCATCATAGATCACCTCTGAAGCCTCCGCCGTCTGTGGCTCAGCTTCAGCCACACGTTCAGCTGGCAAAGAAAACCAGGAGCATCAAAGTAAACAAACACTGTTTTTAAACGTGGTAAAGAAGAAGAGTAGGTCCTGGTTCCTATCTGGGTTTTTTTTTCTCCCTTTCTGTTTGATAGTTGCACCTCCTGTTGTTAGATCATTCTTTTACATTTCTCCCCCAAAAACAACACACTCAAAGACATGCACGCACACACGCAGCTTCAAACTACATCGCCTGAATCCTTTTGGCAACGCAGAATAGATAAAAGATGCCGGATCTTCAAGCCTTCAAGAATTTACACAGCCTTTGAATATTTACATACTTATTGTATCATTTGCATTTAAAGGTCTTCTTCCTCAGGGAGATCTGGCACATCACTTGTACATGTTGCCATAATGGCTTTGTCCATGTGACGCAACATGATTGTATCCAGCTTGTTTGAGCTATTGACCCACTCTATCTCCACGCCTGGCAGGATTTGTCATTAACTGCTTTCAAAGTGTTTCAGCCTAATTTAGCTCAGTGAGCTTTATTGATTTGGTTTTAAACTGTGATTTGTCTGTAACACTTTCTGCTAAGCCCCGAACAGCAACAATCACTGTTTTCAATTAATCTGATTGGAGATGTGTATTCTGCCATGGATTATTCAGCAGAGTTCACTCTAAAATTCGAAATAACCTTGGACAGAATCCAGGAGATGAACAAAGAGCAACTGTTTTTCTACAAAAGAGGATTAGCTACACAAATGTTCTTTATATCTCACTCACTTTCCTACGCCTGTGCATTCAGAGAGGATTCAGAATAGAGAAGAAAACAACTGGATTTGGGCTATCAGCCTGACTATCAGCATATCTGCAAAGTGGCTGGGCCTCTTGGGAATATGCCTTGTTATTTCAAACCAGAAGTTCCTCAGTATGTTTTCTTACTTTTATTTAACTTTTCTCTACAGCAACACAATGACACTCCAACAAACTCATTCGCAGTTCACACTGATACTGCAGGCAATCCGAAAAATACACTGCCATTATGAATATGTCCTACTTGTTAAAATGTGTGTGTGTGTGGGGGGGGGGGGGACAGAGCAAAGCATTTCCAAATCAATGTCAGATAATCACATCACAATGTGCCATGACCAAAGCTGTGGAGTGAAGGGACACGGTTGCTTTTGCAAACAGGAAATACTTAATTATTCATAATGATCCACATAGAGTACATTTGGTCAAACTGATTGTTTACACAATAAACAATTTTGCCCTCAGCAACAGGTTCATACACACGGAGAATATTTCCGAGAGTCTGGTGTCTGAAAACTAAAAGTGAACGTAAAAACAAAAACGTTGCATTGTAAAAAATTCTCATTAGGGTCAGAATAAAAGTTGTATTATCTTATGTCTATAAAACTTCTGGTTTTAAGGAGAAATATGTAATTTATTTACTGTAATAAAACACAAAATGATCATAAAATGTCATCAGAAATAAAACATGTCGAAACACTGGCCTCTCTGAGAACAATGCTGCAGTCAGCATGCCTTTGAAATTCCCATTCTGGTCCAGAAAGTTTGTTTTTGTTTGCCCGTTTATTAGAATTAAAATAAATAAATTAATTAGTTAATTAATTATTGTTTAAAGAGATACTGAGAATACTCCCTCTAGAAAAGCTGACCTGAACTCTTCGTGATAATGTTGATGGATTTATTAAGACATGGCAAGCAGTCATGGACACAGTGGATCCCTCTGGACTGGACTTCGCTCTACCCAATTAACAAAACTGGAACGGACCACAGCATAGCCTAATGACTTAACTGTTATTTATGGACACATATTATAATTGGCATGTCATTGGTATTGGAAGATAAAGGCTTCAAAATGAAATATTGTATCGGCTCAGAATGCTGATATTTCTGCTGATATGATGACACTTCACTTATGTGCATGTCTGCGGTGTGGAGGTTTTGGTGCTTCACACAGATAACAAAGTTTGTATCTGCAGTGAGTGCTCAGCATTGGTGATGCAGGAAGAGCCCAATCGCATTTCGTCAACACTACAAATTTAATTGTCCATCTAAAGGGCCGTCATCCCAATCATTACAAGAAATTAGTTAAAAAATAGCATCAGTAGTTTGTCCAGTGAATGTGTACATTTTAAAAAGGATTGTATTTTATTTTTGTTTGTATTTTATTTTGAAAAACATTTTATTTTGAAAAGCACAGTATTTCATTTTGAAACCATTGTATTTTCTCTCTGCATCTGCCAGTAGACCATGACAGTAAGAGTAGGCTAATATAATTAATATGTTTATAGCACAAGAGAGATTTAATAACATTAGGAGGAAAAATGAGCGTATAAAATCATTTCATCAATTATGCGCAGGTATCGGCATCAGCAATGGCCAAAGTGAGCAAAATCCTATATCAAGCATCCCTAGAGTAATTATGTCAGCGTGATGGTGTGTGCATTTTATTCTATTTTTGTATGTTTTGTTTTGTCCTTTTATTCTGTATTATGTCTGTAAAGCTGTGACTTCTGCTGTTTTTGTGTTTTGAGGTTGAAAGTTCAAAATCTATGAAAAAATTGGTCCTGTACATATGTAACTGTTACAAATCAGGACCTCAGAACCTTTTCAAAAAAGTAGCATTAATTTATCTTGTTTTGAGTTAGCTTGCCTTTTCCACTTTTTATATTATAAATTTAGACATCTAGGAGAGAGATTTAATATAACTGTATTATTTAATCAGTTTGAATACACTGTACACATTCAGGATGATAGCAGAGGCCCGTGTATGAAAATACATCAGAAGGGTGGGATGTAAAAAATGCCGTGCAGCATTGCAGGGCTCCTTTACATCTCTCATTTCTGAGCCACCTTCAAATAACAGCAGCAGTGCTGACTGGGTCGAAATCCAAAAGCAATTTTCCCTCATGGAAATGGCTCTCTATTGATCCTCATCCTGAATTAATTGGATTCATGTCATGTCTGTGTAGAAATCAAATCATGGTGGAGAATATGTGTGTGTATTGTGTCGGTATGTGTCCGAATGGAATGTGTGTGTGTGTGTGTGTGTGTGTGTGTGTGTGTGTGTGTGTGTGTGTGTGTGCGAGCGTGTCTGTGTGTTTGTGCATTAGGATGTGTCTATACAAATGTGTGCCTGGCCTCTTCCACCGTAGAAATCAATGAACCAGAAGATGACCATCGGCCTGTAATATGGTGTTCTTGCCACCTCTGATCAAGGTCAAGAGATGCAATGTGCAGTACTAACAAAATACTTGTACACAATTTATACTGCCAGTGTCATTATGGTCTGGTTCACAGTGCTGTTTACGCAAGTCTGGAGGCCCAATTGGTTTTCTAACAGATCTGTCCGCGATGTGAACACCATAATACATAGGTGGAATGAGGCTGAATCCCAGGGCAAGCTTAGGTTTAATCTTTTTGGTCTGAAATTGAACCCTTGATCTACAATATAAGGTGCATCACTTCCCTGTCAATATAATTTAGTTCTGTACCTGCAGAGACGTCCCTGGAGCCGGAGCTTTCCTTGACGATTTCTCCGCTGCGGTCTCCAGAATAAGCTGGCGTCTCCACAGCTGACGGCACCGCAGGAAGGCCCCGGAGCTCCTCTCCAGCACATGGAGCTGAGGTACTGGGCTCGGCTGCTGCTTCTGCTGCTGCTGCTTCTGCTGCTGCGGCCCTGGAAGGTACCCAAATGTTAGCACAGTTAAACTAACACCGAGTGCTATGTGCCTCATTATGAGTTAATTTCAGTAAGGAAGAGGAAGGGGAGGCAGAGTGGCTGGAGGTGGGGGTTGAAATAGTTCTTTGCTATCCAAGCATGCAAATGCACACTCCCTAAAGTCTGACAGAACACACACTGCTGCTGTCACATTGTCGTGTTGTTTTTGAGGTAACTTTTTTTGGGAAGTTTTTTTGGAATTTTTCCATCTGGGCAGATGTGCACCAAGGAGGCTGAGTTTTGTCTTGTTTTGTTTGTCTGTTGTTTTTTTTTTTTTTTGACAGTTAGCAGAGATATGCCAAAAAACAACTTATTTTACTTTAATTTATTAGGATCCCCATTAGCACCAGCATAAGCACTGGCTGTTTTTCCTTCACATGAACAGTCAAACACATTTATACACACTGTAGTCACAAAAACAACAAACAAAACAGGTCATAGTTTTTAATTCAATCACTATTCCTCAGGAAATTGTAGCAAACTTGTTTTTTTTCTTCTTCAAACATACACAGTAAAAGTACTTCTTCATAAACATAAGACACACAAAAACATCTATTTACCCTTCCAGTGCAAGAGTGAGGGAAAAATCAATTCTTGAATGCACTGCATTTTCAATCTCAAGATTATGATCACCTGTAACAATTTTGTAAGACCGGGCTGTACGTTCCTGATGGCTGAACCGATTAGATGGTGAAACATAACGGACATAAACATGTGCATCATGTTTATGTTCTAAACTTGGCCACTTCTTGAGTTTTTGTGAAGCTTGCCGAGTGTGAACAGATGGACACAATCTGACCGGCAGCCCCTCAGTTAAAAGCTCGTGTATGGAAGCATTCTGGTTTCGATGAAGATGAGGGGAAAAGAGACCTGAAGAAGAGCCACACTGTGTGCAAGACAAGTTGTGTCAAACTAAATTAATTATGGATCATTACAAACACAGTCACACAGTGAGACAAAAAATCTATCATGTACAGAAATCAAAATTCTTTATAATCTCATCGTAGCTCTCTGAATCAGAATAGAATCAAATCATGAGGTGCCGAGAGATTCTTACGCCTCCCTTACACATATTTAATAGCAAGAAAATAGAGTATTAAAATACTTTTTTACATCGTCTCTAAGGTTGGATTTCTACTATTTCTACTAGTTTTAGTGCCTGGTGTATCCCTATCTGATCTTGTGATTCTTCTTTCTTATTTTCTTTGTGAAGCACTTTGGGCCACATGTTATGTGTGACAGGTGCTATATAAATTCAATTTATTATCACTATTGTTATTATTAATGAATTGCACCTGGCCACGGCTCTTTGCATGACTGTTTTCTGCATCATTCTTGATTTTGCTATAACAGATTTCAATGAAATTGGAGGAATGTTCATCTTCTATATTGAATAATGTGTCTTTTACACTATTTTGGGTGCCTTTCTTTATAATACTTTCACATTAAAGATATCTTCCATTACATGTATACTTACATGGACGCTATTCATTGTGTGGATCATAGATTTGTTTTAGGGAATTACTCAGCATTGTGATTTAACCCATTTTAAGCTTTTCAGTATTTTCACTTGATGTGCTGAACTTAATTGAAAATGAAATGAAACAAAGTGAAAATTACCCAGCACACAAAGTCTATGATTGCTAATGTGTAGTTTGATGCAGTTGCAGAGTCAGTTATTGATTGAACCTTTTAAAAGGCTCTTCCATCACCAAATAACACATCTAGAGGATTGTTCAGCCTTGGGGGAGGTTTGGCTTCTCTAAGTGATTTCTTTATTTTTTTATTCATTTTTTTTCTACATCGGCTTCACTGGCCCTTTGGTTATAAAACTTTTCCACCCACACAGGGCCTTTACTCAAACTATTCAGAATTACATAATTACTTGACAATGATTTCTGCCACTTTTTTCCCCAATAAGTTGTGTTAAGTGACAACTTCTGCTTTAGGAGAGATAAGTTGTGCTGATGTACTTATTCAGAAGAACTTTTGTAAGGTCACATATGTACAAAAAAAAACACCTACAGCTTGTTACTTAAGTTACTTAACTTGCCCCTGAGCACTGTCAAATCATTACCTGTCATGCCTGCGGGCTTACCATAATCACCGCTGGCTTTTTGAATGAAAACATGCCCTGAATCAGCTATTAAAAACAGACACCAACATCACAGGGGAAAATCTTGTTGACACAGCGATCACATGGTCTGTCTTGATGCTGCCAGTGAGGGATTGTCCTCCCCCACATGACTGATAATATGACAGAATCCAGCGTGTAGGAGAGTCCCATCTACACTAATTAAATCTGTCCCTCTGCTAAACACCTCAGCAACGCTCGCAATGCCAGCAGCAGCAGCAGCAGCCACTCAGAGTGATGGGCAACTCGCTGACAAGCAAGACATGCCAGGAAAATAATGTGCACAAAATGCTGCAATTTGGAGCTGCTGAAGAGGCAGCATCAGAGACTCTTCCTTTTGCATTTAAGTGGCAAAAACAATCTGTATTCAGCGATCTTGCAAACCATTATCTTTCCTTGTAGGCTACAGCGCCAGGTGAACCGTGTGTTATGAGTCAGAAACAAAAGAAAGCATCCCCAGAGTGCAGACAGGGGTCGAAATATAATAGCAGGTATCTTGTAGCATTTGTTTTACCACACACAGAATCCTGATATGTGAGACCTCAGCCCAGTATCAAGGCAGTTCATGAGATATAATGCATCAATAGATTAATGCACATGGAAATGAATGTTCAACATTTTTAGTGACAGTCAGCAACACTTTCAGGACGATCATTGTGCAAAGAGCTAGAAAATCTGTGTTGGGAGGAGGACGGGATGGACAAGTGGGTCAAACTCAGGACTATTAGCCAGGAGTAGGGCTGAATTTATTGAAATATTATCAAAATCATAATATGGCGAAGCGCAATGTCCTAACTCCAGGAAATGTAATTTTTTTAATAAAGGTAAAATATGTCACAATATACTATTATAAATAAAACATTGTGGTGCTACAGAAGTGCCTCAGGAAGGCAACATGCTTGTTTAGTACAGACCCCAGCAAAGATTAGATCATTATCATATTTTCTTTCAAGGAAAGTTAAATGCAAAAATTACAACTGGGACTTATATCAAAAATGTTGGGGTTTTTTTTAAAAAAAAAGAAAGAATTCTTCACAAACTAAATTCTTTTTTCTGTCAGCCCTGTCACCCTTTGTAATTTTTTATCAATATTTTATTCAGGGTCTCCTGAGCTTTTCCTTTTATCTGCTGGTTTCACAGTGTTCACAGTCAAAGACAGAAACAGCCTGAACAGTATTGTTAAAATCTGTTAAAGGATATTTAGAGAGAAAAAGAGATCTAAGTTCTTTTTGCAACCTACAAAGCCTTCAGAGGGCAGCAAGTATTTTGGCATCTTCTGAACACTTGCAGACTTGCCAACATCATTCGTGATCTTTTATTGTGCTAAGCAAGTTAATTTTTGGAGTCTGGAATTTGGTTCCCGTGTGAACCTAAAAGTCAATTTTGATTGTCTTAAGAAAGTAGTTAACTTTTACCCAAACCACAATGTTTTCCTAAACCTAACTATGTAATTTTGGTGCCTAAACCTGCAACCAATATTGCATATTTATTAGGGGTGTAACGATACACAAAAATCTCGGTTCGATACGTACCTCGGTTTTGAGGTCACGGTTCGGTTCATTTTCGATACAGTATGGGAACAAAAAGCAAAACCTAAATTTTCTTGTTGTTCATTTGGGTGTACTTCATACCGGGGCTCAATCACCTTGAGCATGTGTTTAAAACCAGGATTTTCAACAACTGAATATGGTCTTAGATCCGCTGCTATAAAAACTCCAATGGCTCTTGTTATAGCTTTGGCCCGATCTGAATTGCTAGGGAGAGGCTGCTTGAATGCCGAGGTCAGCTGTTTGTCCTGTTGCCGGAGACATACCTGATCTCAGCTGATCAGTGTCGGCACACCGCCCTCGTTTTATCCACCTGTCTTTCTCCGTTGCAATATTTAACCAGGAAGCCGAAGTGTTCCCAAGCAGGAAACTTTAGCGACAGGGGAGGGTCTTCAAGCTCCGGTTTACTGCTAGCAGTAGCCATCATGCGCACGGGCTGCAGGTGTAGCTGCACATGTCAGCGGCGGAACGTAAACACACGCAACTTCACGCAACCCTAACCCTAACCCGTGTGCCAAAAAAAAATAAAAAAATAAAAAATTCCGGCCCGTGAACTCACCCGTGCACAGCCCTGTACCGAACCGTACGTCGCGTACCGAAACGGTTCAATACAAATACATGTATTGTTACACCCCTAATATTTATTCTTGCTAACTTGACTGTAGAATGAGAATGACAGTGGATACTAAATTAGTTTGAAAGTCGAGCTGAGTGTCACAAAAAATAAGGAAAATTCATGCCCGTGTACACAAATGTAATAGATCAAACTTTTGTGACTATTTCACAAACTGCTGTGAGACTGTGTTGAAGATTCACCACATCAGAATAATTTAGATAGCATGAATCATAATGATGTTGAAATTCTGGTCCAATCTGGTCCAAAACAAACCAGAATTAAAAGGTTATATGTAAATATAATGAAGTATGTAAACATAACTTTAAAATTGCAAGTATATAATTAAATTAAAGTATTACAACCTCCTTTATATTTGAGCACAGCGATTAGTCAATTAAGCAATCAGTCAATCAAAATAAAATTAGTTGCCTATTATTTTGATGATGGATTAAACTCAGTCTTTTTTTGAGCCAAAAAGTCAAACATTTGCTGGTTTCTGCTTCTTAAATTTGAGTATTTGCTGCTTTTCTTTAAGATTCATTTAAGAATCTTTGTATTGTATACTGTTGATTGGACAAAATACGCTATTTGAATAAAATTTTTCGCTTAGGGCTCTACGAAACTGTGATGATTTTTTTTTTTTTTTAAGAGATAAAATAATCAGAAGATTAATTGCTAATGAAAATAATCGTTAGTTGCAGCCCTACTGTATATAAATACAGTCCTATTTCTGGATGCGTTTGTGCTCTCTCTGTTGTGCTATAAATGCTCAGTACATATCTGGGAGTAGATGTAATGCCCTGCCAACATGTCATATTAGAGCTACTGATAGCAGCCATTTGGTTTTGCAGTGGTGTCAAGCTGCGAAACACTGTAAAGTATTACTCTGCTGCATTCTCTCTGATGCCGGATCATTCATCTCAATCTAAAGAACAAAAATGATCTCAACCCACATGAAAACAAAATAAAGAGCTATCTGTCAACACATTCCTTTACGATAAACTGATCTCTTGTCATTAAAACTGCCTGCGTGGAAAAAGAGTGGAGGCAGAACAATAGCGATATATACAGCTCGTCCGCCCGACTGTATGCATTCATGTCAGGTGTGAGTGATTTGAGCAGTGTGGCTATCGATCCAGACATATCTTTGCACACCCCTTCTGCAACTTATCTGTGCCTATAAGCCCTCGTGAGTCATACAGCTCAAGGAGAGAAGCAGGAATCATTTTTCAATGCAAATGACATAGCCCGGGGCAGAGCACAGCCTAAAGCAGAAGCTGCCTGAATGCAAATCTCACTCATCCATCTGTTTCCATTCCCTTCAGCTACTGTGCCAGGGCAGCACTACCCGCCATAGCTCTACCTGTTATGCCCCCTGGTCTCTCTCGAGCATAGCTGTTCTTTATAACTGCGTGAGCATTGTGCCGACCATACTGATGGAGCTCTGTTTGTCCTCGGGTCATAAATCTCCTCCACAAACAACTGCCCACTCCTCACATCGAACCACTCCCACAATGCACTTGTTCTGTACGTGACCGACTACAATTAGACAGCTCTCAAAGCATCTGGCTCGTGGCTTCTTGTTATAATTGAACACACGTGTTTGTTTTTAATGCTTTTAAAAGTATCACCTCTTTCTTTTGCTTTCACAACACATTCAGGCGAGGTGAGCACAACAGGGTGAGGGGGTCTGTGAAAAATAAATGTGTTCTGCGAGCCACATTAGATGAGTTTCTTCACAAGGGCAAAAGTATGAAGTTCGGCAAGGCAGCAAAAGGGTAAAAAGGTGACCTCAAACTAAGCAGCTGAAGTAAAGTTATCAGAGTTTTCCCTGCCTATCTAACTCGAAGGTGGCCTTTGTTGAAATTTCCAATAAAAACTTGGGACTTACATTTTTTTGAGCCAAGACTATTAAACCAGTGTTTCTCAAACTTTTTTGCAATGTGTGCCAACTCAGAAAATGGCAGGACTTTGAGGATTTTTTTGTGATTTTTATTTGCTTTTTTTTTTTTTTTAACACTTAGACCATATGAAAAGGTTGAATCATACACTTCTAGAGACTGTATAACATAATTCATAATTCATATTCCCAATGTCGGCCTGCATCACATCAGTCAGTCTTTCTGAGTTTCATTTCAGTAGCATCATTGTTATACTGCATTAAAAAAAAGTAGTAAAGAAAATACTAAACTGCTACATTTAGTTGTTCCTGCTCAGCAACCTAGTGCCATAAGAAAATAATAAATAAAACAACATGTTTGGCCAAAATGAATACAGCCCCTGAAAACTGCAAAGAGCCTCTAAATTAACATTCTTCACACATGGAGCTGAACACTGAAACTGGTATTTCTGAGTCTGACTTTTGACCCGTTGAGGTTGCTGGTCAGTGTGGAAGAGTGCAGACTGAGTTAGCAGTGTAAAAGTAAGACGCTATTAGGTCGTTTCAAAAGATAAGAGAAAATACGGGACTGGAAGTCTGAGCACATGTGGTTTTATGTTGAGCATGTGAAGTAAAATGAATGCGTTTGTTAGGATAATATTACCGCGATCACAATGCTAATTTCTGCTAGCGCATCAATGAAAATTCCTATTATATATTAGCATCAAGCTAAGACTAAGCACTAGTTATCTATATATGTTTTTAAAAACGATTCAGGAGGATCACAATACTTAAGAGAATCCATTTTTTCTCCCAACCTTAGTTTGTCATGAAAGCTAAATTATCATAAGTTACAGAAGTTAACAGGACTGGATATTAAACATCAGTAGACATTTTTAGAGCACTTTTTAGGAAGTATGTATGAATGTGAGTGTGAATATTATTTTCCCTGATTAAAAGCCGTTGAAACTGCTGTGCTTGTATCATACTCTGAGTACATCGTATATTACAAAAAGTGTGTGAGAGTGATCCCAGAATAATATATCATTACTGTACAAGATGCCTCCTTATTATAATTCATAATTAAAAAGTTGGTCTTATGTAGCACACCTATTTTGATTGCTAATGTGCAATTCATTTTTTAATTGCAGTTTTTTTTTTTTATCGTGACTCCAAATCAACATCAATTTGTTTTACTACACTGGACTAAAACAGAACACACCTATCGATTTTAGTGCTTCTTCTATTTTATATTATATAATCATGATTTTATGTCAGCATCAGGCTCTGTGCTCTTTTGTCCTTTATCTCTCCAGTTTCTTTGTCTGCCTTCAAGTTGCCAAGCAAAAAAGTGAAATTGTGATTTTTTTCGCTTGAGTGCACAGCCCTCTAAAGGTGTGTGCCCAAATTGTGTACACCACACACATACCGCACATGTTCTCCAGCCTTTGCCACCTTTGTCTCAAAAAAGAAAGAAAAAAAAATCCAGCAAAAACCCTGGTTTTACAGCCTAAGGTCAGAGCTCTGTGTACGCGAATAAGACGCATATGTGCCACGTTGTCATGGTATCTTTTGTGGTAATCTTTTCATTGCCAAGGTTCCATGCGATGCATTTAATGAAAACTATCTGTCAAGTGGTAAAACGTGAAGTCAGAGGTAAATGCTGGCATCAAACACTGGATCGCACATAAAACTCGAGGGAGAGAAATGCTGCCTTGAGCCTAATAGCTGTAACGAGCTGATGTGCTGTCACCGCACTGTTAAGAAAAAACTCATATTTCTTGCAATAACAATCGCAAAGTAATTTTGGAAATATTATTCTAAAAGTGCTGACAGATGTGGTGGATGTGCTGACAGTCCCAACACCTTGATGGCGGAAAATGCTATTGATAGCTCTTCTTTAAAAGGCGGACTATTGACTAAACCAAAGTGGAAATGTGCACTCAGCAGAATTCTCCCTGCATGAGAAATTGCCAAGACCTCACTGTGACTCCACTACACACACACACACACACACACACACACACACACACACACACAAATGCTCATAAACACACACATAAGCACAAAGCAGAACAAAATATACTGTAGACACACACGCCCACACCTGTACACAAATACAGGCACTGCTTTTCAACACAGGAAAGCCCACAGGAATCCAAACCCTGAAGTGCACTCTCAGTAGAGGTTTCTGAGCACACTTCCTATAGAAGCACAGGTGGAGGGCATCAACAAAATCAGTTCGCCTGCAAGGCTTCAACTTTCAGGTCAGAGAAGCTGGAGAGGAATAATACTGATGTAATCTGAACCAGAGAGTGTTTTCAAATATACAATGTACTTGTATAAACGTGTATGTGAGTAATAAACTTGATTTACGGTTTTAGCATTATTTTTTATGGTTTGTTTTATCGAACATAACACTACAACAAATCTCTTGAAATTACAGAATGCAGGATTTCCTTAAAAACAACATATGTATGTATAGACTTATATAAAAACTAGACCTGCCAGCAGCTATTAAAGGGGTACAAGCCCCCTGTGCAACTTGCGTCTGGTGTCCATCTCTCTCAGTTGTCATAAATGACCCATGCTGGGCAAGTTACTTTAATTTAGTAATTAGTTACAGCTACTGGTTAGTTTTATAAGAAATTACTGCAAAAACAAGATATTAGTTATCAGGGAAAGTAACTTTTGCATTTTTACATATACTTTTACATGCTTAAATTATCTTATTAATGCACACATTGCTGTTACTATAGTGACAACTGTCAAATTTTTATCATCATTTTATCATCATTGTGCCCATTATTACTGATAGGAGTTATTAATACTCCCGACCACCAGAGAGCAGCAACAACTAGCATTCTTCCCATAAACTACACTTTTATTGTCTATGGTTTATGCAAGTTTTTGCCAAAGTGGGGGCCGTGGTTCGCTAATGGGCCTTGAAAGTACTACACGAGGGCTGTGAGAGAGATCAGAAATAAATAAAACATTATTATTCAGTTTTTTAGTGTGAAATTACCTTAAAACATTCACTATTAATTTTAAAAAAGTAATCTAATAAGATAAAGCCATGGGATTTAAATTATGCATCATACTTAATTTATCTGACATAGTTTAACAGGTATATCAGGTATGACTAGTCTTGTGTTGATCAAAGTTGTGATTAAAGGTTTGGGTGGGCTGCAGAGGATTTTCAGATTTCAAACTGGGCCATGGCTGGTTTAGACAGCATATTTGGGTAGGAGAAGACCACAGACGGTGATGGATATGTATACAGTTGTCCACTATTTACAGGTAAGACAGTAATGAGTAATGACTCGATTTAGATTTCATTAATTTGCATTATTTATTTGAAAATTAAGTGTAGTCACCTGCAAAAGTAGTGGAATAACAGAAACATGCATTACTCCTAACATTGCTTATGACCGACTAGAGGTGTTGGGTGGTGTTTGTAACTGTCAAGACCCTGCCCTCTGCCTGTATTTTGTTATTATCTCTGTTTTTTGCTGTATTCGGGATGCTTTACCCAAAGTGTCGGTATTTGATGACCTGGGCATGAGATTCAACAAATCCTGCATATTCTACCTTGAAATAAATGAGAAAAATATATACAAGTCAGTATATTAGAATTTTGTGTGTCCCTGAACTACTTTAGTATGGTTACCACTACCTAGTGGTTCAAGCAGTTCAAAACAGATGCTAATGTGCGTCCCCTGCATAAAGGTAGTGTACGCTTTGTAGCTGGAAACAGTATTTCAGTGTTTATCTCACTTTGTTTTATATTGACTGACTGATGGGATTCAGATTGCTGAGGGCATTAAAAACAATGGCAGCCTTTCAAATGAAGAGTCCGGGTTCAAACTTACTGATACAAAGCTAAAGTATCCTTCAGAAAAAACTCTGTCTGACTCCGTATATAAGCTCCAGGGCTGCTGTTCTGTAGGTGACTTTGACTGCCGACCTCCCTGTGGAGGAGGGCAGGCGAAAAGGCCGTTGCCTTAGAGGAATCAATAAACTATCACATTATCATTTACCAGCTGAGGCCTTGAAGCAAACTGTCTTCTTGACTGTATGAATGATGTTGTCTGACTGCACCAAGGTTGGGGTCATTTCATTCATACTGTACACCTACTCAGCCAGAAATGTATGTTGAGACTACAGTTCAGTTCACCTGATCAATAATAAAGCCCATAAAGCCACATGTGGATGTAGTGACTAATTCACAAATTTCTCAAGGTTTAGAGGCTATTTCATTCAAATTACAATACAATAAAACACATTTGTCATTTTGCTCTACTGTTTTTTGGCTGTTAATCGCTGTGGTTTGTGTCATATTTATTATTATTGTACATTGTCTTTTTCCAAACGTTTACTACATAAAACATTTCAGTGAGATAAGTTTGGCATCTGGGCTTCGACCTTACCATCGGCAGATTATTGAGGAGTGATGAGTAAACATCTTAAATCCCCACCGGACCCTGCAGGTGGATGCTAGGGTGGTGTTGGCGCTGAAAGGATGGGCAGCAATACCAATGAAATAGATACTGATACAAGGCAGCAATGGCATTGACAGGCAGAGGGAGAGACGGGAGGTTTTTGCTATTTAAAAAGACCGCCAGACTGGAAGGGTGCGTTTGGTATATACTACGGAGAGTGAGGCATGTCACTTGTGAATAGCAGTGTAGCTTGAATCGAGTGCCTGAACTAGATCTGAGGCAACGCTACATTCACTAAATAAGAAAAGAAAAGCAAAGAAGAAAAGGACATCAAAGAAAAGCACCAAAAAGCAAAGAACAAAAGCAAAGCAAAACAAAGAAAACAAAAGTTCAAGTTTTAGGTTTTATGTGTCTGAACACCCACACAGGTATTTTCAGTTTTTCTGGCTGATTAGGCTTCTGCTCAGGTTGAACGCATGCAGACCTGTACTGGGAAATTATGGTAAGTGACCAGACTCCATGTACTAATAAGAATGGTAAAAGTGCAATTTGTACCACCCTTAAGCAAAGTTAACAGGTCAATGAATGAAGTGTCACTCACATGGTCACATACGCCCACACAGTCCTGAAAGTCAGCCAAAATAACTAAAATTACTTGTGTGAGTGCTCCACATGTGTGCCAGGAAAAATACACCACTTTTTATTTGAACGTCCAGCCAGCGTTCATGGTAAATGCAGTCAATTAAAGCAATATAATCCTCGGTTTGTGCTATATTGACCAAGAAGGCTGTGTGCGTTCCCATCACCTGGTAGTTCCCTGTGAAGTGAACTGCTCAGGATATTCAACATGTTAAGTGAGATTCCAAACAGTAAGAAGGGAAAAAATGCTCAGTTTCAAAGGGAACTGTGAACTGTGTAAGGAAGAAGTTCATCACTTCACATCACATCACATCTATTTTTATACTTAAAAATTCAAATTCATAATTTAATTAATTAAACAAATTTTAATTTAATGTTTGATAATGTATAACAATATTTATTATTTTTTAATATTTATTCATTTTATGTTTATTTTGTATTGTATTGTTGTTGTAAAAACATTACCTGTGTTACACAATGATAAGAACATCATACATAATAAATAATCAACATAATGTTACATAATAATCTGTAAATCTGCATAATATTAATCTCTTTTGGAATAACATCATACATATTGTAAGCATTTACTTGCAAGTTACATACATTTCAGTAGAATGAGTTTTGTAATGGTAGCCGTTTTTGTTTTGTTTGTTTTGTCTCATTCAATATTTTATTTAATACTTCTAAGTTTGAAAGGGTTATTAGGTTATTAAATTCAGAATGGAACGGGATAAAGTATAAAACAAAATAAAATAATGTTACAGTATAAAAAAATAAAATTCAGTCATGTAAAATGTTCACAGTTGCAGAGAAAGTTGTTTTACATTATCAGGGTAACGACTTGAGAAGGATGTCTGCGTTGGTGATGGTGCCAGGTTTTCCGAGTTTTGTTCAGGGACGTTCCCTTAACCGACATTCTCTGAATCATGTTTTATGTAAACTGTGGAACAGAGCTCAGTGTTCTCTGTTGTTCCTCTTGCATCCAGTGATATCACAGTGAGGTAGTTGGATAAATTAATCAAATCAAAACATTTATTCACAAGTTACATACATTTCAATATAATAAGTTTTGTCAAGTATCAGTTTTTGTTTTGGTTGTTTTCTTTCATTCAGTATTTAATTTCAGTGATGCAAAATTTAGACAGTTGCAGGAGAGGGTATCCAGGTGTTTTATGTTAACAGGCTAACAACCAGAGGAAATTATGTCTGCATTAGTGATGTTGCAGCGTTTTCCAAATGGAAGAATTTTATCCAAGGAAGTTCCCTCAACTGACATTTGCTGAACAGGGAGCAGGGAGTACTGTTTATGAGCACTGTGGAACAGAACGCAGCTTATGAGATTTGGGAAGCAGGGGTATGCTTTGGGCAACAAAGTAATAGCTGCAGGCCTTCTGCAAGGTAGCCATACTGATATGAAATAGTGGAGTAAACACAGGTGTTACAAACGACACTAATTAGGGTCATGCAATGCATCCTGGTACATGTAAGCACTGCAACTCAGCTTTCATGGTCAATCTTGCGCACGCTGACAAATTTATTGCTTCAATTGACTACATTTACCATCAAACCTGACCGGACATCCACATGCAAAGTGGTCAATTTACCTTTAACTTTACCCAAACACAATGAGAATGAGTGAAATTTCATATGTGCTACTCAAAGCACTAAAAAAAAGACATTTGAAAAACAGAAACACATCTTTCCAGAAATGATGTACCACTCGCGCTTAAGTTCTATAGGCCTTTTTCAAGGCAGACATCTTCACATGTCACAGAAAAAGGAAAGGTGCAATTAACAACATAAATTATGACTGTATTTCAATCAGGTGTCCCAGTTCAATTTCCCTGGTACTGTAAATCCTAGCTCGGTGGAATGGCTTTAAGGGACATTCAACTGAATTAAGCTGTCATTTTAGATAAATCAGTATTTTCCCTGCAATGAAAACTCTATATGTTTGCAGTGAAAAAGATCTATTGTTTCTCGAAGGAGACTATGCTGTTAAATTTTTC
>JAJHUR010000017.1:0-55261 GCA_027495735.1 Lutjanus campechanus
TGAGGCAGCCTAGAGGTCATTTTATCATGTTGTCTTAGACAATGGGTCATGTTTTCTCCACGGCAAGGGCAGTATAGAGGGGACTTCATCACATTTTGTCTGCTGGAAGGACACCTTAGAGGGCATTTCATCATGTTTTTCACCACTAGAAAGCACTTTATCACATTTTCTCCATTTGAAGGGCACTCTAGAGGGCACGTAATTATTTTTTGCCCATTGGAAGGGCAATCTAAAGGGCACTTTATCATGCTTTGTCCAGCGGAAGGGCACTCTAGAGGGCACTTTATCATGTTTTACCTATGAGAACAGGGCATCCAAGAGGGTACTTTTGTTGCGTTTTTTCAAACAGGGACTAAATTTCTACCATTAATTCTTCTGTGCTGCAACGCTGGGAAAATTTCAGCACCGGCCGAAAAACAGAGTGACATGAAAGGACACAGACAGACAGACAGAGGGACAGAAAAGGCACAGAGAGACGGAGGTCTGTTGTCCGTCTGCGTTCTCCTCTCCTCTCTGCTTAGTCAGACAGAGCTGTGGGACTCAGTGATGCGTCTCTCTGCAAAGGAAGTGCTTATTCCTCCCAACCTACTTAAGCTAATTAGAACCACTGTGTGACCCCTAACTGTAAATCTCTGCCGTCCATCTATGGCAGGGAGGATGAGGGGAGGAGAGAGGAAGAGGGGACAGAGGGAGGAGCGGAAAGAAAAAGGAAATGGGCTTCTAATTCCCATCAGGGCCATAATGGGCATTTGGGCAGGTGATTCGTTCATCATGGAATTAGGGTAAGAAATGAAATTGAGAATATTTGATGTTTAAGTGAAGAAATATAAAAAATAACCTTAATTAACCCAAAAAATGAATGCGATGAGCTGGGTTATAGAATTGGTATTCTGCCAGTGTGATAGGATGTGTTGGTAATAGTAACATAGTCATTATTGGATGAAATAATTTGGTTGCGCAATTGCCTACAGATTTAATTGAAAAAGAACATCTCTGCAATCTCAGTCCATTTAATGCGGCTGGCCTTTTTTAAAGCGCGGTCTTACCAAACAATTCTAGATTCGCTGATAATATCACAGGAATTATTTTGTGGATCATGATTTCTATTCCGGAAATGTATTAGCAGGGAGAGCTGAAGGAAATGGTTTTGCTGATTCCTGAATGTGATTAGGTGAGAGGGGTGGTATGGTGTGAATTCATTATTTGTCATACTTCACAGTGGAAGCTGTGTTTCTGCAGCTCAGTTACTGTCACTTTAGCCCCAGCTGCATTTAATATTATTGAAATACACCCTGAAATTCTTCCATAAAGCACAACGTACAGGACTATATTTCACAGAGCAGTCTAATTCTGAATTTATATTTTCTTTCCCTTTGTGGCTCAGTCTGCTCAATTATTTCCACATTAAAAAGTTATATTATAATAATCCCTACAAAAGAGAAAAGCATTTTCTTCATATTTCACAGACTCTAGTTTCCAAGTTTCTACTTGCCTTATTTTCTTATCAAGGGGCTGTCTTACACAAACCTCCTGACTTGCAAATCCTTTTTTAACTGTTCCATAACTATAGCTTTTTTCCAGGTCCTAACCGTAAATACTATTACAAATGAACAGTTGCTAAGTCAATCTTCCTAATTTAAGATAGTTAATGTGTCACACAAGTATCCAAAATTCACAAAAATCTTAAACTCTCCTAACTTTTGGATAACTGTTAAGCTTTCCTAACTTTCACTTTTCCACCTCTAGTAGCAGCTAAATTACTAACTAGCTAATGATAGAGTTCACTAACAGTAGTGTTAGCTAACTTGTTTAATATGTGTGGCTGCTCTTTGATAGCTTTTAAACAATGAGTGCCAGATAAAGCAGAGACTGTCTGCTATTTCAGCCCACATTCATTCTTTTATCTCCCAAGTTAGCATTGTTATGAATTTCCCAAAAAGAACATCTCTGATTTTCTCTATAGATATAGTCTGACTCACCAGATGTAGACTGTGGCTATAAGCCTTCCACTGGGTGTCTGTTTCAGGGGGAAACAACAACAACCTATGAGCTAGCAACCTACGTGCTGAAAATGGCAAGTTACCACCTGGTCACTAACAGTACAAATGTTAAAAACAAAAAACTAGCAACTTTTAATGTGATTTAGTTAGGCCTAATGATTATTTTTGTTGTATGAATCTGTCAGTTATCCATTCACCCATCCATCCATCTTCATTATCCGAAATCGGGTCGCAGAGGTAACAGTTCCAGCAGGGGACCCCAGACATCCCTTTCTCCGTCTACATTAACCAGCTCTGACTGGGGGATCCTGAGGCGTTCCCAGGCCAGGGTGGAGATATAATTCTTCCACCTGGTCCTTGGTCTGCCCTGTGTCCTCCTCCCAGCTGGACATGCCTGGAACACCTCCTTAGGGAGGTGACCAGATGGCGTCCTTTCGAGATGCCTGAGCCACCTCAACTGGCCCCTTTCTAAGCAAAGGAATAGCGGCTCCACTCCGAGTACCTCACGGATGACTGAGCTTCTCATCCCATCATCCCAGATGCCACCCACCCTCCTGAGAAAACTCATTTCAGCTGCCTGTATCTGCGACCTTGTTCTTTCGGTCATGACCCACCCTTCCTGACCACAGGTGCGAGTAGGAACAAAGATTGGCCAGCAGACTGAGAGCTTGTTCTACTGGCTAAGCTCTTTCCTTGTCACAACAGTGTGGTAATACCACAAATGCAATACCACTCCCGCTGCTCCGATTCTCCTGCCCATCTCACGCTCCATTGTCCCCTCACTCAAGAACATGACCTCAAGATACCCCCTTGCTTGGAGTAAGAACTCATTCCCTGTCAGTTATTTTCTTGATTAATCAATTTGATACTTGTTCCATGTCCATTGTAAAATTATGAAAAAAGTCAACCAGTTTCCCCAAAGCCCAAGATGATGTCCTCAAATGTCTTGTTTGTCCAAAACCCAAAGATATTCACTTTACCATCATGGAGGACTAAAGAAACCAGAAAATATTCGAAGGTCAGAAGCTGAAATCAGAAAATTTTGACTTTTTTCTTTATCAAAATAGTTTAATTAATAGTAATTTAATAGTTGACAGCAAATCAGTTATTCGATTAATCATTGCAGCTCTAGATTTAGCCAGGGCTCACCTTTGCAGATGTAAATATCACCAAAACAAGCCCCCACCCCCTGACACTGTTTTGCAGGGGCACCATTGCTGCATCCTGGGCTTCACGCCACCCAAGACAATTGTGATAGGTTGAAAGAATTACAAGCCAAGCAGAGCTGTTTTTGCCTCTATCGCAGAATGATTGTGTGTGGAGCACTGTGGAGAGGTACAGCTGTTACCAAAACCTGTAATTCATCTGTCTTGAAGTTAAATGCCCATCATTGTTGTTTTTTTGTTGTTTTGTTGTGTATTTCAGTATATTTGAAAAAGAAAAAACAACGGTTACAAAGTTGTTTAGCTGTCAAGATGAGAAATGCAGTGTCAGCTGCTGTGTAACAGACTTAAAACTTGATAAGTGATGATGGATTGAGTATTTAGGATTTCCTAACCTGCGCTAAGACAGGATGAAGTAAGATAAAATAGGATTCCTAAAGTTACTAGGCCCATAGGATTTGCTCCTTTAATACCAAATCAGGAAAAATCTTATCTTAGACTCTTCCTATCCTAACTTAAGACTTAAGATGCAAAGTTTCTGTAATACAGCCCCAGACTTTGATCATATGTGTGCACATTATTGTACAAAGGCATATTTGCTTGGATCCTGTTGCTTCAACCTCTTGCACTTGTTTCTGTGCGATACTACACTCTTGTCCCTCTGAATCACGGCATTAGCTGAATGTCTAAACTGCAGATGCTGATGTTATTGTCGTTATCCCTTTCCGTAAAACATAATCACTACAATACACACTCAAATGGCAGTCATATGATGCATTATTCATGAAGTTTTTATTGTTTATAATTTGGAATAACCTTTATCGTTCTGGTGGGGAACTACTTTCCCCTCTGCAATCTATCCATCCTGCATTCTTTCATTAAGTCACTTCTTTTTTTTAATGACATACCTCATTCTGCTTAGTAAAATGAAGATTAGTACAGTAAAAAACCCAATTTGCGACTTTGAATGAAATTACATTTTAATCCAGGGACCCTGCTGAATAAGACGCATTGTGGCTCTGAGCTAGCCCCGCTCTCAGAGGACACACACATTCGCGCGCGCACACACACATCCATTCACGCACATATGCAAAGAGGCACATGCACACGCCTCACACAAATGTACACCTGCATATATGCGATTCACACATCCACACTCACACATTCAGTGTCTGTTCTGTGCTCACTAAAGGTTATTAAGCCTAATGAGGCTTTGCAAGGCCATGCTGCCTTTAGTGTTTTCTTTGCGATGATGAGGGGATTTGTGCCCCGACCACAGAGGAATAAACGACTGGAAAGAGAGGGACAAAACTTGTGCCGAGCCAGAGCCTCAGGCAAACTGACAGTTTGAGACAAGCAGGCCACTTAATGCAAACAGCTCAAAGCTTTTTCTTTATTAGTGTTATGATGACAGTTCAGCGCGGTCTTGACTGAGCCAGATTAATTGAGCAGAGCAGAAACAGCAGAGTATGTATTACCAAAAGGACTGTGGGCCTGTTTGAGCTGCTCAGTATGGAATTTGAGTTAGGGTTCTAATGTTTTGCTTGTGTTTGGCTCCTGATTTTGCCTCTGGTGAAACAAATGTTTCCAGTAACTCCACACCAGTACCATATTTCTCTACAGACCTGAATAAATAAGCAGACTAGTGATGGATGGAGACAGAATGGAAAAGATAGGCTGCATATGTCTGGGAGACAGGGAGATGTGGCTGTAGAGAGTTAACTGACGGATTGGGGGAGGAATGTAGGGAACGAGGGATCAAGGGAGGAAGAAGGAATCAGCAATGCTGAAAGGAGGGGTCAAGGAAGAAAGGGGGAATAGGTAATAGGGAAGGAGAGATAAGGGGAAAAGGGGAGGACTCAGTAGTTGGGAATGAGGTTTCAAGGAAAGACAGGAAGAATACTGTTGCAGAATGAGGGAAGGAGGGATAGAGGAAGAAAGGGGGAATCATATACAATAGGGAATGATGGAGGGATGGGACAAGGAAGATGCAGAACTAAGGAAGTGGACAAATAGGGAAGAAGGAATCAAGGACAAAACACAGGAACTGGGTGGTAAGAAACAAGGTCAAGAAAGAGAGATCAAGAAAGAAAGGCTGGAATCCAGTAGCAGCAACAGACGGAAAGACTGATCAAGGGAGAAACAGTGATGCAGTTGGACACTATAGAGAGGTAGGGCTAAAGGAAGAGAAGAAGAAAAGTGGAGAGGGTTGGAAATGTGAAAAAGATCACTTAGTGAAGGAGGCACAAGAAAGAAAAAACAAATTAGCTATGAAACATGCGAAAGAAAGAATTACAGGATGAATGAGGTAGAGAATGAGTGACGCAGTCATGAAATAAGAAGTCAGATGGGGAACAAGAGAATGAGGGCTCAAGGAAGAAACAAGAAATCAGCTGGTAGGGAATACTGAAAGGTGGGATCAAGGAAAAATGAAAGGAATTTGATCGTTGGGAATGACACATCAAGGACATACAGGAAAAAAACAGCAGCAGAATGGGGAGGAAAGGAGGGATAGAGAAAGAAAGGGGGAATTATATACAGCAGTAGGAGCAGTATGAAGGAGGGATTTGGAAAAAAACCGAGGAAGCCAGTAGTATAAGAATATGAATAATAAGAATGAAGGAGGAAATGAAGGAATTAGTTTATCAAACAAGGGAAAGACGGATCCAGAAAGAAACAGAAGTAGTTCTAAGAATGAATCATGGACAAAACAGAGGACTTGGGTGGTAGAAACTCTAGGGAGGAAGGGATCAAGGAAGATAAGGAGGAAGGTGGAGCAGGTCTTGAATGTGAAAGAGAAACAGGTGATCAGATAGTAGGGAAGGAGGGCACAAGAATGAGTGACGGAGTGATCAAGTTAGAAATCAGACAGGGAACAAGGGAATGAGAGCTCAACGAAGAAAGAAGGAATCAGTTGTTGGCGAATAATGAAAGGAGGAATGACTGAAAAAAATAAAGAAGAATACTGTAGTTAGGAATGAGATATCAAGGAAATTTGGGAGGAAATCAGTTGCAAAAAAGGAGACCAAGAGATAGAGAAAGAAGGGGGTAATTAGTAGTAGGGAATGAAAAATGGCAAAAGGAAGAAAGAGGGGACTAAGGGAAGGGAAAGAGGGAAGGATTCCATTAGAAGGTAGAGCGAATCAAGAACAAAAAAGGGGAATGGGGTGGTAGGAAACAAGTTAAGGAGATATTAAGAAAGCAAAGATATAACTTGGCAGTAGCCACTGAGGGAGTGGTGAAGGAGGGATTAATGAAGAAACAGAGGGATTTTTCGGACAGTCGGTGGTAGGAATCAAGAAGGAAATGAAGAAGGTGGAGAAGGTCAGGAATCTAAAACAGAAATAGGAGATAAGATAGCAGAGGAGGCGATCTTGGAACGGGCAATGTTTTGTGGCTTCGATGTGACGAATGGATATCCAAATAACGCAGTTTCCACCAGTGTATCGCAAGCTCGGCTGCCCGCCAGGGCTAAGTTGACCAGCAGCCAGGCCTAAGCATCTGAGATTTAAACTTAAAACATGCTGCACAAGTAGCAAACTCCTTTGAGGAAAAATTCATAAACTCCCCACCTGTCAGGCCTGACAACATTTCTGTTGGAAACCCTACAACAGATGATGGACACCAAGGCTAAGACTTCCTCTTCCATGTGCTGGTCATTCTTTACAGTCTGATTAGCAATTTAAGATGTGAGAATGGAGTTGTGAGCTAATTTCTATAAACAGACAACATAACATAAGCAACATAAGCTAAACTGTTGTCAGACAATAGCTCATGGGCCCCTGGATTGCATTTCGGCCAATTAGTTCCGCCTCTTTTGCTCTTTTCACAGACTGTTTATCTGCATGCAATCGAGGACTGTAAACAGACTACAACCGGAAACAGAACGCTTCCGATACCATACAGATTCTGCATTTGTATGCAGATAAATAGAGATGAGGAAGTAGAGCATAAAGAAGAAAGAAATGGATCTGCTTTGGAACGCGGAAAGGAAGGTATAATGGGATGAATAAGGTAGGGAATGTGTGAAGCAGTGACAGGGTTCAACGCATTTTTTTTTTCACTTGCCCAGTGAGGCCTGGTCTGGCAAAGTTGGACAGAAATGTGCTTGCCCAAACTCAATTTTTACTTGCCCCTGTGCAAGTATAGTTTATTTATTAGCAGTTATCAAATACCAACAAACATTAGTTAATGACCATGTTTTATTTAGAGGTGCAACGTCTATAAAATGTCAGGAAATACTGAAAATTGTCTAAGTTGTACAAAGTCTAAGGTGATGTCTCATTTTGTTAGTCTGAAACCCAAACACATTCAGTTTAATATGATAATAAACAAGTAAAAGCAGGAAGGAAAAAGAGGCTGAAAACATTTTCTGCCATTTTTGCATGAAAAAATGACCTTAACAATTATGTGATTGTCAAAATTGTTTAAATTGTTCAACTTTTCGCACTTGCATTAGGTATGTGGGCAATCTCTATTGTTGAGCACTGAGTGATCAAATAAGAAAGGAGAAAGGAGATAATCAGATATGGAACAAGGTAGAGGTGGGAATCTCTCATACGATTCGAGTGTAACAATGCCGCTGTGTGTGTGCAACTTTTCAAACATAGCATATTTGTAATGATCCATAATCCTTTTAGTTAGACGCAGGTTGCATATAATGTGGCTCTGGTCCAGGTCCTTTTCTCTCCAACTTAATCGAGGCACAATAGATTTTAAGACAGGAGGCACCAGCTGAGTTGTATCCATCTGCAATTGCTCAAGCTCAACTATCCTCACAAAAAGACTTAGCATAGTTTAGATTGCTATACAGATGGTTTAGCCGTAAGCAAAACACAGCCTGGTCTAACAAAATTGTTACAGGGGATCATAATGTAGAGAACTGGGTTTAAATTTCAGATTATTGACTTTTCTGCATTGATTCATAATCCTCTAAGAGAGACTTGCGATGCATCTAAGAATCGATTTTTTCCCCATCAAGGATGAAAGGAAACAATTAGATGGTATGCAGTAAGGGGAAGAGGGATCATAAAGAAAGGAAGGAATCAGTCAAGGGAAAGATAGACGAATGAAGAAAGGGTCATTTTGACAATAGAGAGGAAGGAAGGGGGGGCAAAGTAGGGAGAAATCATCCAGAAATAAAGTTACAAGCCAAGTGTGCAGTACGTAAAGAATGGACCAGCAGAGGAAGAGACGGATGGAAGGTTGCAGGAATGGAAGAAGGGATGACAGAGGTTGGGAGGGGATGAGGGTATTGAGGGAATGCAGGGAGGGATGACAGGAGGTCTGGGCCGTCTGCTTTCTCTTCCAAAGAGGAGTTTGATGGAGGCAGTTTTATCTAAACTGTGCCGGTTCATTAGAGGATTAGTGAGTGATAACTTCGAGCTATCTGTGATTGAAAAACACCCTCACACCTACATGTGCACCACCCAAACAGATAAGTAAATGCACACACACACGCACACACACACACACAGTCTGTCTGATGCTTGTGCACATATAGATTAGACTCATGCAAACTTATTCAAAACACACATAAAAGATAAAAAAAGACACATGTTGACATTTACTTTCAAACTTTCCACGTCCTTCCAAAGTTACTTCCATCACTCACCTCTATAGCACTAATGTTATTGACTGTGCGTGTTTGTGTGTGTAAACACATGAGAAACTGTGTGTTATTGTGTTAGAGTAGGTGGTAACTGAGGCACAACACCAGGAATCCGGGCCAGGTGGGCTTCAGTGATAAGGGCAGACTTGGAGACGACACACACTGGGCCCTATAGAAACTCCCATAGGTCACAGGTGAAAGACAAGCAGACGGGAGAGGCAGACAGGAGGCAAGACAGGTGAGAGAAGGTGAGAGAGACATGTGCTGATGTGAGATTAAACAGATGCTGACAGATGGCTGTGGGACACGGTTGAGCGAGTGCCAAGGCGACAGGTTAGCCAAACACCCGGGGGTGAAGACGCGAAAGTGGGGTAAAAACGTCCAGAATGGAGGAAGACAAAATTAAAACAAAGGACAAAGAGTAAGCAGGAGAAAGAGATACAAAATGAAACCGGCTTAGACAGACAGGGTGAGTGATTCAGACGAGTCGAGACGGGAAAGAAGACAGATTAAAAAGCCGAGAAACAGACAAAGTAAAGCGAGCGAGCTAGTAAGAGATAAAAGAAGGAAAAAAGGGAGAATGGAGGGTGACAGGGAAAATGTGACAGAGCAAAAAAGCTGTCAGAGATGAAGTTATTTGAGAGGCGGGCGAGGTGTAGACGGGGGATTGAAAGATGGTAGACCCCAAGGTAACTTCTGTGTTCCTTCTGGGATATTTATGTTGGGAGTTGGCAAGAAAACAGGGATGATTTAGAGCCCATCTGGATGGGCTTCAACACCACCTGCCCACAGAGGAAAAGCTGTCTGAAAGGAGACGCACAACAGTGCACCGGTGGCACTCGCGTACACACACAAACACACATCGTTACGTCGTTTACATCAGTTACATGTGTAGAAATGCAGCCGTTTCGCCCATTTGGCTCGACTCCAGCTCGTCGGATTTGAAACTAAACAATATGCATTCTGTTGAAATGCTGGTTTATAGGATGATGCACTGGGGCAATGATCCTAAACATACAGACCAGGACCCCGGGGGAGTATTTCAAGGCCAAACAGTGGAATCATCTGGTTGAGTAAGTCCAATTTAGCATGTGTTTCACATGCTGAAAAACAGAAAAACATGCCCCCAAACAAAGAAAGTGGGGAAGTGAAGTGCAGAAGGCTGCAGCACAGGCTTCGCTGCGGCTGACGTTAGTAGGGGACACTGCCAAACAGTTGATTAGTGAAACAGTCGATTATCTGCATAAATTTGAGGCAGTTGGACTTGACAGTGACCCTAATAACTTACCAAAGACACAGTGCTTCATAGACATTGACATTTGTCCAGGAATCAGGTCTCCTGACATTTATATTTGCCTGATTTTGACACCGGGGAAATGCAAAGCAAAGACGACATACAATAGTGGTTGTAACGCTACTTCAAGGGATTTGTTGGTGAAATTAAAGTGACAAGGACAACAAAGGGTGTTCTGGTTGTATGTGAAAAGTTCTGTACAGATATTTTTATTTTATGACATTATTGAAGAGACATGTTTGGATGCAGCAGCGTTGAGTATGTGCGATTGTTGCAAATGAAAGATGATAAATATTTAGGGTATGATTTTACCCAAGAATCCAACATACCTGACCCAAAATGGTAACCACAAACTCACATTTCAGTGCCTGGATACCAGTTGCTTCTGTGAATTGCAGCAATCCATTTGCTCTTTTTTTTTTTTAGCTTTCAGCAGTCATAAAAAGATTGCTCCAGTTTCTTGTTGAATCTGTTTGTACAGTCCATTGCAAAAACAGCTCTTTATAATTTCAGGTGTGATTTTTGTGTTTCCGTGGCATTCACACTGCTGCAGTGACTCCTCCAACATCACATGCATACTCTCTATTTGATTAATATTATCAATTTTTTTGTGCAGCAGAAAGCATAAACTAGAATTTAGTTTCCATTTTTTTAGTAGAGGATGGAACTATTTTTTTGATTTATTTATGAAAACAGTGTCTCAGCCTTGAGCTTCTAGGTGGGCGTTTCAAATGACTGGTTGAGAGTTGGCTTTGCAACGAGAAACAGTGCCAACTTCTGTACTGTGCTACTGACTGATGATCTTTATATTGTGTAGCCAACATATGGTCTTTGTTTTCCTGTGCAACATAGTGTTTGCTATCAGCCATCAGGAATGCAATCTGTCTGTCCCTTTAAAGCAGGGGCGTTCAAAGTCTGACAGTGTTGGCCACCTCTCTGACAAAATTTAGCCCCCTTGCACCCTCTGTTTACTCAAATGTAAAAAATATATTGAAGGTGCAAGAAGAAAAGGTTAATGTTAACAGATTTTTTTACACTACTATTAATATTATTTGTCTTACTTTGATCTGGGAGATGTCCTAAGTTGACAGTTAGAGACAGTTAGACAACAGAGCTCTGGGAGATGTAAATAGGACGTATAATGTTAATCAGTTAGCTGTGGGCTACAACCTAAGCCCTGAATCTTTAGCCAATATCGGTCAGCATTTTGGTAAATTGTCACCATTAAAAGTCTGGTGTTCCTGTTTGCAATATATGTATATATGTACAGATAACTATAACTAGATTACTTTGAAGAAAACTTAAAAATGTGACCATTCTCAGGCAAGTTCTGGAGTTTTATAGAATGTCAACATATGTATGCAAGGGCAGTTCTCCAGTCAGGACCATGAACCGAGGCACTGGCTCAGACTGGAATTGGTCCCCAGGCACTGCACAGCAGCTGCCCACTGCTCCTAATATCAGGATGGGTTAGATAAAGAGACTGAAACTCACTGTGTGTTGTACTGTGTATAACTATAACGCTGACCTTTACCCTTTTCTATATTTTAGAAGCAGATTTATGAACATTTATTCACAGTGGACATGAAAGATAATGAGTAGCCAGATCTTTGCCTCACGTCTCTCCCTCCGATCCCACCACCACCCACTCTCCTCACAGTTTCAAAACCTCTGCTTTACAGCATTCAACATTGTACTGTTAATTTTGTATTCAGCCCAGGAAGCAAAAAGCATGTTAGCTTAGCTCGCTACCTTTGGCACTGATTCCCACGACACACTTTCCTTTCATGTTATTTCAACACTTGCTGAGTCATTGGCAGTGCTTACACACTCAGCGCTGTGTTTGTCCTACATTATAGAAATGTAGAAATCCCTTTGATGGGTCCAGATGTGGTGATGGCGAATGACCAGACTGTCAGAACTGACAGTGAGGGTTATGTCCTGTGACAATAGTGGCCCGTAAATTGCTCCATGGTTTGAATCACAACATGATGTCAGATTACGGGGTCATAGAGTATCGAGGGGGTGTGACAGGGCAGCAACAAATGACAGTGCAGGCCACACAAATAGATGGCTGTTGGAATTAAAGTGATATAACAGACGATTACAGGCACCAATCAAATTACAGCACTGACATCATCAATGGCGCCAAAAATTCCCCTGAAAAAACAACAACATAGAGGGTGATGTAATTGCAGAAAAATAAATAAAATTACCATTTTTTCCCTTTCGGGTTTAGTGATAATTATGATCCTTTAATTGTGGTGCAATTTGCAGTTCTAATGGCAAACACCCCTGAAATCTCCAGCTCAGAGCAAACTTGTCAATACAATTGAGCAAGACTTAGCATTAGCTGTGTTGGCCATTGCCAGTTACAAGCTAACAAGCTAACAAACAACATAAACAAATATAGGATCCTAACTTGCCATTAAGATAGGCCTGCATGCTGCTAGTTGCCGATGTTGGTGTGCAACAAACTCCCCATCTCAGTCTGGCGCCGTGTTTCATTAGCAGTTCCATTTCCCCTCATTCACTTACCCTGAGCCCTTGGTACGATGTAACAGCATATGTCGTTTGAAGGCCACTTGAAGAGCCGAGGGTAGGAGAGGAGCGAGGGATTTTGATGAAATACATTCGCCCTTGTACACTTGGAGTCCAAACTATCATGGATCGACCAACAGTTGTAGCTCTGCACTATACTGCTTTTTTACAAATCATCAGAAATACCTGCAGAGTCATTTTAATGAGGCAAAAGCATCTTCTGCACTTGTTAATGAGCTGCATCAGTTTGCTTCAGTGATTTAGAAATGCCTCTTTGTGATCTGTATCATGATTATCAGAACTATTATTGCTACAGGTTTATGATATCTTGCGAAACAGCATCATTTTTACACGTGTGACATGAATGTTGATTGACAGGCATTATATATGTGTGCGTGTGTGTGTTTTGCACCAAATGTATGACTGCATTGTGGATGGGATGCACCTCTGAGTGAGCATCGTTGTTGGCAACACTCCCTCAGCCCTCTGAGGGTTGATCTCAACAAGTTCACTTTAGTTTTTCAGACAAATGGAACAACACTTATGACGGCAGCAGGGATTCCCCTCAGGGCAAGTGCCGAGGGGAAGTGAACGAGGGCGTGTTGAACGACAAGTGAAATGCAGACTGGGTCTGACTGAGGCTCAAATGTGTGGCTAAATCTCTCCAATGTTTAATGGTAACACTAGACATCAGTGGTGGTGGGTGGGGTGTGGGGCTAGATGTACAATTGAGGGATGAGGAAGAAAAGGGTAGATATGCTTCCAGCCCCCTTTTCAGAGTTTTAAAAAAAATTGTTTTGTGTGGGAAAATCGTGTTAAAATATTAATCATAGCAAAGTGTTGTTTCCATACTTTAAAACGTGTTTGGAGGGGAGCTTGTCTAAAAGATCAAGTACTTTCTGAAGGGCTTCAATGCCTTAACTGTTTATCTGACGTGAAACACCTTTAGAGCTGAGGGTGAGCACTTAAACTTTATTGTTTCATTTCAAATCCAATGTGTTGGAATACAGACCCAACAACACCACAAAAAATATCACTCCCTGCTTTCCGACTTTATTGAAACACTTCACACACTTTCCCACACAAATAAATTCACACTGCACGACGCAGAGACACACACTCATCCGGCAACACGCCTGAAATCTCTCCTACATAGACATATTGCTGTAGATACAATCATAAACACCCACTGTTGTACCTGTATGCAAAACACAGTGAAATACACACTTACGCACACTCAGACATGACAGCCACAGCTCTAGCCCACACATGCATGGATACGCACAGTCAGTCAGATTGTAACCGGGAGCATCCATCATACACACAAGCAGTTGTCATTTGTTGGGAAGTCTTGTGTCTGTTCTCTCTTTCTCCCAGTCTCTTTCTGTATTGACCTCTGTGTTCGAGCTGCCTCCATAAAGCAGAGTGGAGCGGAACGACTGATAAATCCTGAGTGATATCCCAGCCTGGCTGCTGGTGCAGGGGGAACATCAAGACGATCTGATATTCATATGCACAACATCTAACACATAAACACTATTTATGAGCCGGAAGGAGACATGCAGACAAGGTAGAGTCACCACGAGACACAGGGTTGCAGGGAAAAAAGAGATTTGAAATGGAGAGGCTTGAAGGCAATGGATGAGTGAATTAGGCGTGAGACAATAAATGGGAGCTTAAGGGTGGGGTGACACAAAAAAGAACAGAAGAGACAGAGAAATAAAGGGTAGGAAAGTGTGATAGAGAGAAGAGAATTGGGATGTGATCAATTTCCCTTCCTCATTGCCCTTCAAACAGAGGACAGACCGTCCTCCAGATAGCGCTAAAGCAGCTTCCCTGTCGCACTTATCTCATGCCAAGTCACGCAAGAGAGCGGAGCAATATTTCACTCTAATTCAGGTCAGTAGCATGCATATATCTTGCATCTATCCCCCATTTACTCTGCCTTTTTTTTAAAAGGAGAATTGAAGAACGCCGTAAAATTGCAACTATTTATAACACTTTTGGAGATTTATTCGGGGACCAACATCTGGACTATTGAAGAAAAGAGGCATCCTTTCAGAGAAAATGACAAAGCCTGCAACAAAACGGAGAGGATAATACTTTCATGGCTGAGTGCCAACAGGTGTAGGCTTGGACCTAACTTAAAGGTGTAGATGTGATGAGAAGTTTATATCTACAGAGGGCGTGGGTGCACCACCGTGTTTCGACGAGGGCTAACACCTTCTGGTCAACTGTTTAGTCAATATTTTCTTATCCACCTAAATTCTCATTAGTTACTTCACGTTAAGAAAAGTTTTTTATAAAAGCACATTTTGGGCAATCTATGCTGGTACCAATATAGACCAATAGCTGTGATAGGCCAGTATCGGGCCAATGATATTGGATGACAGATATATTGGTCAGGTTCTACTCCAAACTAATTGACACCATGTCAAAGTATGAGCACAAATCACTACATCAGCCCCAAGTGTCAGAGAGCAGAAGAAGTTTACTTTTGATGACAACATGTGAGTGCATTTTACTTTGTTGGCCTGATTTAAGGAGGGCTGGTAATGGTTCAAGCTCAGTGATAGTCTGTATCTATCTATCTGTCTGTCTGTCTGTCTGTGACCCAACTTCAAACTCGAAAGCTGTAAGTTTTGCCATGTTTTATGTTGTTTTAGTGTTTAATTTGTAGGATAACCTGTTCAATTTGGTGCTAGCATGTTGCTACCATGCCTGTTCTCACAGGCTGTGGTGATATTGGACTACTGTTGTAATATTGAGGGACTGTCAAGAGAAACCGTGTAAACATTAAGCCTCATTCAAAGCAAATGTCAGTAACTGTTTTTTCATATTGCTTTTTGTGAATGTTCATACTGCAGCGCAAGCTGCATTAGCACTTAGCTTTGTTTGTATACGGAAGTCAATGGACCCTTTTCTTGAGTATGTGTTGCTGCTGTATGAAATGCTTAAACTGCAGGAATTCATGTGCTTGGAAATGCTATGTAACTTTGATTAGCACCCATTTATGCTTTTATACCCATGCTAGCAGGCAGAGTGCACAGTTGCTAATTTAGTTAATAAAGAGACAACATGCAGATTTTTTTCCTCCCATCGATCAATCGATTGTTTGAAGAGTGGGGATGTTCCTGGTGACTAATTTCTCTGCTGATTAGACGCAAAATTTAATTCAGCCTAACAGTAAGAAAACACTCAGAAAGTTAATGTTAAACACTATCTGAATACTATGCAGAGTATCTGCTCTCCTTGCAGGTTAATGTCTGTGTCTGTGCTGAATGTGGTTACGTTGCTCCAGTCGAGTGATAGGGCTGCAGCCCAGACTAGTGGCAGGCAGCTGCATAACACTGTAGAGGCAACAGCAAACTGGCATTGTGCATGAATCAAATAGCCCACAGTTTCTACAGTAGCCAGAACAGACAAACCAAACACTGGCTCTAGATGTGTCCTGTGCTTTTTTTTGCAAGTTTTGCAGCTACCATAGGTTTTCTTATATGTTTGTAAGGAGAAGGTGATGCAAGGTGTTTGCAATCTGCAAGCTCACCACCAAAGCCTATGCACCGGCTCTTAGCGAAACTCTTGCGTTGTTGATACAATATTGGATGCGAAACACGAATGTTGTGTTTCTGGTGTTGAAAAGATGCAGTTTCAGTGGGAAAAACTACAAAATTGAGCAGAATCAATAAGCTGAACTACCTCAGGCGAGGAAACAGAGTAGATGTTTTAATTGAGGAAGAGGGAATGGACAAGCATAGAATATTTTAGGTAAAACGGCTGAGTGGCAGTGTTTGTTTTTTTTTTCTCTTGTGTTCCTGAGCAGCAGAGTGGACTAACACCAGGGCATGTTAGGTTGAGTTTTTGCTAGAAGAGGGCTGTTTATTTTTCCTTCAGTCATGACACCCTGTCAGAGTGAACTGGCCTTGAGGCATTCAGGTGGAATGGTTTGGTAGAAAGATCCTTTTCAGGCAGGACAGCTGGGCAGAATGGTTGGATGAAGATATCTTTTTCGGGCTGCTCGCTGCTGAGGACTGCTGAGAGAGATTTGTCAGGTATAAAATTGGACTAGGAAAGAGATGTCTCAATTTTGGTTGAGAGGCCACAGAAGAGCGGATTAAAATCTCTACCTCACAGATAGGAGTTCTTATGTAAGATGGTTTCCATACAGCATGCGATAATGTAAAAGACATTAGAGGCATAGACAGAAACTGCTGCACTGGAGTCTCACCCACGTGGTGATGGGGAGAAGCACTTTGTGTTGCTTGTCTTCACCCAGCTGCTGTCTCTTATACACATCTAGATGTGTATAAGAGACAGGTTCAAGCTCAGTGATAGTCTGTATCTATCTATCTGTCTGTCTGTCTGTCTGTGACCCAACTTCAAACTCGAAAGCTGTAAGTTTTGCCATGTTTTATGTTGTTTTAGTGTTTAATTTTTAGGATAACCTGTTCAATTTGGTGCTAGCATGTTGCTACCATGCCTGTTCTCACAGGCTGTGGTGATATTGGACTACTGTTGTTATATTGAGGGACTGTCAAGAGAAACCGTGTAAACATTAAGCCTCATTCAAAGCAAATGTCAGTAACTGTTTTTTCATATTGCTTTTTGTGAATGTTCATACTGCAGCGCAAGCTGCGTTAGCACTTAGCTTTGTTTGTATACGGAAGTCAACGGACCCTTTTCTCGTGTGTGTGTTGCTGCTGTATGAAATGCTTAAACTGCAGGAATTCATGTGCTTGGAAATGCTATGTAACTTTGATTAGCACCCATTTATGCTTTTATACCCATGCTAGCAGGCAGAGTGCACAGTTGCTAATTTAGTTAATAAAGAGATAACATGCAAATTTTTTTTTGCAAGTTTTGCAGCTACCATAGGTTCTCTTATATGTTTGTAAGGAGAAGGTGATGCAAGGTGTTTGCAATCTGCAAGCTCACCACCAAAGCCTATGCACCGGCTCTTAGCGAAACTCTTGCGTTGTTGATACAATATTGGATGCGAAACACGAATGTTGTGTTTCTGGTGTTGAAAAGATGCAGTTTCAGTGGGAAAAACTACAAAATTGAGCAGAATCAATAAGCTGAACTACCTCAGGCGAGGAAACAGAGTAGATGTTTTAATTGAGGAAGAGGGAATGGACAAGCATAGAATATTTTAGGTAAAACGGCTGAGTGGCAGTGTTTGTTTTTTTTCTCTTGTGTTCCTGAGCAGCAGAGTGGACTAACACCAGGGCATGTTAGGTTGAGTTTTTGCTAGAAGAGGGCTGTTTATTTTTCCTTCAGTCATGACACCCTGTCAGAGTGAACTGGCCTTGAGGCATTCAGGTGGAATGGTTTGGTAGAAAGATCCTTTTCAGGCAGGACAGCTGGGCAGAATGGTTGGATGAAGATATCTTTTTCGGGCTGCTCGCTGCTGAGGACTGCTGAGAGAGATTTGTCAGGTATAAAATTGGACTAGGAAAGAGATGTCTCAATTTTGGTTGAGAGGCCACAGAAGAGCGGATTAAAATCTCTACCTCACAGATAGGAGTTCTTATGTAAGATGGTTTCCATACAGCATGCGATAATGTAAAAGACATTAGAGGCATAGACAGAAACTGCTGCACTGGAGTCTCACCCACGTGGTGATGGGGAGAAGCACTTTGTGTTGCTTGTCTTCACCCAGCTGTCTACATCAAGAAAAAGCATTCAGCAATAGTGTCTAAAAATATTTTTCCACTCTTTTCAATGCTGAACGTCATGAAGAAAGTATAAAACTGAAGTTTTTCAGCCTTCAACTAATGTCTTTTAGCACTTTTTGGATGTCCCTTTGAAGGGAATAAAATTCACACCTCTGTGCATGTCCAAAAAGGGCCACCAGGCCAACATGCTGGCATATCATTAGCTATCAATGAATGTAAATCAATCGCAGGCTTAAAGTTGCCAAGAATACTTGACTCATTATGAAACTGAGTTGTTGTGCCAAGGTTATATAACACATTGTAAATTTATTACTCTGGGACGAGCTAGCTTAAATGTTGAATACTCATCCCACAATTCTCCTGCTGGCAATGAAAAGAAAATGGGATACATTTTCCATGAGAGACGAAGCATAAAAATTATAATTTCATGCTTTGAATTTTTGTTACTTTTATGCTCCAACTAAATAAATAGTTGGGCTTTCCATGTGAGTCAACTGGGAAACTCGGGACTTCATCTCATCCGGCCACTGGTGTCCATGGTTATCCAGTTATGGTGTGATTTTTTTTTTTTTTGTGGGGGGAGGGAGGGATGTTTGTTTGTTATTTAGGAGAAACAAAGCAAAGCTTATGACTCAGCAATGCAATCATTGTTTTTGACATTCCAGCTGCAGTCACTCCCAGACTTTGTTTAACAGTGCTAATTTTCAAAATGGCACTGTATTACAGTTGAAGCATTCATTGGCAGCTGTGTCAGCTGTGGTTAAAAGATGCCTGATTGACCAGGACCTGCCCGGTCGTCCATTCTGTGTCGGCCTCAATCATGACTGGAGCAGTGCTGGGCTACAGGTCGACTGCCAAGGCTTTCCCAGCAGTGGTGGTGCTCTGCCAGTGTTATTGTTTGTCTGCATGTGTGTCTTTTGTCATAATGTTGGATGTGAAAAATGTTTTGTGCGGTGTGTGTGCGTTTAGGAGTGTGTACATTTGGTCGTTCCTCTTGTGTGCCTTGGTATGCCAGTCCTGTCTTCTGTTTGTTGTGCAAAATGTTGATCTGATTCCCAGTTGGTAAAATACTTTGATTCAAGAACTGAGTGTAACAAATTTTGTATAATTTTGTATCAGTTCTGACAAAACCTGCAATTTTAGATTATTACGCTGTGAAACAAATTTCATATTTAAACAAAAACTTTTCAGTTTGCACTGCTGCATGAAGCATGTTTACAGTTGGGATGTACTGGTTTATCACAGCATCGCACCTTGAACTTCGACCCTCTTGCTCATACATCCGTGGCAGCTTTACTTGAATGTTTTGTCACCTGTCGTTGCTGCTTCTGTCACCTGTCCCTTGAGCTGTCATCTGTCTGTGCTCTCTTGGTGGCTCAGTCAGTGTGACGTATCTTCCACTGCGCAGAGGATTGTGGGTCGGAATAGCCAGATAAGCAGTATACTGCAAAATGTGACCACATGCAGTTGGAAATCCTGGTATTTTTGACACGATGCATTTGAGATACTTTGCAATGGCTTTTCTGGCTGAGAAAAATGTGTCTTTAGCCGCAATAGATGCTCCACTATGTTCACCAGCTAGTTGCTGACTTTGTCAGTCAAATAGCATACAGTGGTTTATTATTGGCTGATTCCACCAGGCAAGGCTGTGCTGCATTAGGCTGCAACCCGCCTGACAGATCAGAGCATGTCCATTTGAGACAATGCTTGTGATATCTCCAAAAGTGCCACAGAGTGTTTCAAAAGCATCCCTGAAGCAGCTCTCCTCTTTGTTCCACGGAGAACAGGCACCGAGTCTATTTTTGATGGAAGCTGCACAGTGCAGATCGACCTGGCAGATAGTCAGACACGGGAACAGCATAGAGAATCCCTACAGTCCATTATGTGTCAGTCTCCATCAGACTGATGAAAAAAGAAACCATTTAGCCACGTAGCCTAATTACCCATGGCAGAAGCATGAAAAACTGGGAAAAATGACCAAATCAACAAAATCTGAGTAAGCTTGCAGGCAAAATGCTCTGCTTTTTGAAACACTCTTGGTGGGGTATGAAGGATTGTGGCGGATGGGATGTCATAGAGCCATGCCCGGTGGAATCAAATCATCAAACCTTTTCTTGCTGAAAACAGTCGACTGTTCAGTAGGGGTGCACAATCAATTGAAATGTTCTCACAATTGCTGTATGGCTAAATTGCAATCACAGAAGCTGCTTTTTTTTGATAAAGAAAAAATGTGTGACATAACAGCATCATAATGAATTGCTGTAGTGCCGCAGAGATGCCCTGGCCTACAAATCATGTTCTCCTAGGAGCGGGTTGCCCCAACTAAGCCTGGTCCTAACTGCTCAGTCGGTCTTTGTTAAGACCAGTCTTAAGAATGGACTTGCTTGCCCCAACCAAATTTAAGCCTAGTCTTTGCTACATCCAGTCTCAGGAATGCAGGTTCATGTGAATGCCCACAAGACTATGGCTGTTGCAGCGTGCGTTGCTAGGATACATGGTTAACAATCTTCTGCTGTCTGGCTGATTTATAACTAAAGTTTCCTCACGTTATGGAAGATCCAAGATAAAGAAAAGACTGCACAGAGGTAAGAAAATTACTAGAGCTGTTCAGCCAGCACAGGAAAATAGTGACTGCCGAGCAGTTCAACGTTATAACAAAAAAGAATCAATCAACTTGGAGAGAAATAAAGAAGGACATAAATGGTTTTTCAGAAAAAGTAGATGCGCAGATGTTAGTGCCACTGTCTGTTCTGAAATCCCTCTGATTTCAACATTGAACTAGTAACCTCAATATCTACTTATCCTCTGACTCCCTTAAAAAAATCTATTTACTGAGTTACGTTGTTAAGATATTTAATTCTTTGTGTAAAAAATTTAGTCATTATGTCCCAGTGTGTTGGCTACTCTGTCTCAATAAATGACATGCTTTGTTAATGTCACATAAAAGTCAGCTTGACACATCAGTGCAGCGTACACTGTCACAGTTATTAATTTTCCAGCTGTATTACTTTAATTTTCCACACAATTCTGTTTCATAACACATCTCTTTGAGTATTTATGGCACCGAATAGATTGTATCTGTGACTAGAGGCAGTAGAACTGTATTAATCAGCCTAGATTTTTTTAGTTTATGCCTGCTCATGACCATTTACACCTCGCCTTAGTGAGAAACGGGCTTGAGCACAGACGGTGGAGCCAGTGTAACTATTAGGGTGGACTTAGAATGCCAAGTTACGACCAAGCTTGTATAAGTCCTGTTGGTGCAACTAAGAAAGTGTTTGTTTCGTGCAGAAACCACATCATCATCATGATTTTAATAATTTTATTTATTTATTTATTTTTTACATTTTTTAAAATTAAATTTGTGATGTAAAAATGATCATTCCCACTAATCGTGAATCATATTGCAATCGTTATGTCTGTCAAAATAATCAAAATACGATTTTTCTATTATATTGTGCAGCAGTACTTTTCAGTGGCCGGAAACAAGGTTGATCGACAAAGAGTTTGCGGTACAGAAAACCAACATTCTGCAGACTTAAGTGATAATTCTCTGTGGGTTTGTCACTAGGGATTCCAAAGGTCAGGTTTGATCAAATGCTGTCGGACCTGATCCTGTTGTGTGTTAACATGTACCTATGAGTGTTCTGTATATAGGTCATACAGCATAAGGAGTGCTGGTCAGTTGTAATTCTTTGCTGGCACTTAAAGGATGAGATATTGATCGTCCCACAGACAACTTATTTTCCTGCTTTGCGTAAATCAGTTTGTGATTGACAGGTCCTGGACCTGGGACTGTCCATCCCATCGACTGTTGATTCCATCAGCGGACCTGCCTCCATTCTCTGTGCAACCTCTGGGTTGACCGTGCTTTCAAATCAGCATCAGCTGTGTCTCCGAGTGCATTTATTAACAGTGGATATTTTTCAAAACCTAATAATATAGCTGGTTTTCTCTCAATAGCATCCCTGAGATTGCACAAGCCTAAGTGATTAGTTTTGCAGCGGCACAGATCGCTTGGAGGTAGATTGTCGGCGGAGAGAGCACGAGGTCCTCAGGAGGAAAGCATTCAGTCCTCCAGCTATTTAATTATGAGGGCGGCAGACCCCTGGGTGCATGGCTTCATTCTCCCACAACAGTGGCTCGCTAACAAACTCCGTTGAGTGCCTTTGATTGATCTGAAGCCATTTGAGGTGGCCGTGAAAAGACAAAGGCAGTGACAGAAGGAGGGGGGGGGGCAGAGGAGGGATGGAAGGAAGAAAGATGGAAGGAAAAAAGAAGGAGACGGGGAGTGGGATGTCAGCGGGGAGGGAAGCACGGAGGCAGGGAGAGGGAATGAGGGATGAAGGGGAGCAAGACGTGGATGGATGGCTGGAGGGATGGGCAGAGAGCGGGGTGGGGATGCTGGTGTCTTTCCTGGCACAGCATTTTCCTGCACGCACACACGCGCAACTACACACCCGAGAGGTGCATTGAGCCAAGCACATGCACACAAAGAAACACAGAAGAAGCCCACACCAAAACACACTTTGCTACAGTATTGTTAGAGCTTCCACAGTATCAGGGGAGCAGAGATGTGGACGCATTTGCATAAGTGGGTATTATACTCTGATCCAGTGGACAGTAGCGATGGGTAAACTAGATAAAATGAAGCTCTCATTCTTCCCTTCCCTCCCTCCCTTACCCTGTTACCCCACACAAACTCTCCATTTATTGCTTACTCCTTTTTTATGTCTCTGTGCCAGCAACATCCGTGGCCAGAGGCAATATGTTTTCAGGTTGTCTGTCCAAGCTGCTCTTGTGAATGCGATAGGCGCTGCGACGGGTTTCTTCAACCTTGGCACAAACGTACACTTGAGCGTGAGAATGAACTGATTTATTCAATTAAATTATGGAGGGGGAAATATTTAAGTTCAAGGTCACTATGACCTCAGGTCCATCCCATTCTTGTGAATCTTTTATCTCAGGAACAGGTTGAGATAATTTCTTCAAACCTGGCTCGAATGTCCACTTGGACTCAATGATGATCTGATTAGATGTTGGTGGTCAAAGGTCAAAGATCATGGTCATTGTCACCTCAAGTCCATCCTATTCTCTTGACATGTGATATCTCAAGAACAGCTCGAGGGAATTTCTTCAAACTTGGCACAAATGCCCCCCTGGACTCAAAGATGAACCGATTCGATTTTTGGTGGTCAAATGTTGAAGTTCAAGGTCACTATGACCTCAAATCCATCCCATTCTTGTGAATGTTGAATCTCAGGAACGGGTTAAGGTAATTTCTTCAAACCTGGTGCAAATGTCCACTTGGACTCAAAGATGAACTGATTTAGATTTTGGTGGTCAAAGATCACGGTCATTGTCACCTCAGGTCCGTCCTGTTCTTTTGAATGCAATATCTCAAAAAAGACCTTAAGGGACTTTCTTCTGTCTTGGCCCAAATGACCACTTGGACTCAATGATGAACTTCTTAGATTAAGGTGGTCAAAGGTCAAGGTAATTTTTTACCTCAAGTTTTTCCTATTGTCTTGAACATGATATCTCACAAACACCTTGAGGCAATTTCCTCAAACTTGGTACAGTTGTCCACTTGGACTCAAGGATGAACTGATTAGATTTTGGTGATCAAAGCTAGAGATCATTGTTAAATCCATCCTGTTGTCTTGAATGCACTATCTCAAAAACACCTTGAGGGAATTTCTTCTAACCTGGCACAATTGTCCACTTGGATTCATTAGATTTTGGTCATCAAAGGTGAAGGTCACTGTGACTTCACAAAACACGTTTTTGGCCATTAATCAAGAATTCCTGTCAAAATTATGACAACATTTCACACAAATATCTAATAGGACAAAGTGATAAAGTCATGACATTTTATGTGTATATGTAAACTGCAGCTTGACTGGTTGGTGGAGGCATACAAGCGTAGAGGGGGTAATCCCACTTTTCTCTCTACACTCAGGAGAGATTCCCCCTCTATTACCCTGTTCCCTACTCTGTCTCCCTGCAAACAGTCCTCCTCTGACCAAACACATTCATCCTGTATATTTGTTGTGCTGCTAACATCTTCCGCTACCCTCCAACTTCTCCCCTTATCTGCCTTACTTAACTCCCAGTGTGAGAACTTTTTCAATTATCCCTGCCTCCACCTCTGAGGGTTAGGGGCGCAGGCACTGTTTTGGCAGGATAAAGCGTCCGCAGAGGAGAGAGAGGGAGAGGAGGGGAAAAAGAGAAGGATGGAAGGGAGGGAGAGGGAGGGAGGGATGAGAAGTTGAGGGAGAGATTCCGCAGTGACTCCGTTCCAACAAGTCATCTTTCATTTTTATGACTTCAATCAAGTGTCCTTGAAGCCTAAATATACTCAGATCATGCACTTTTATCCTGGCTGGAAGGCTGGGATACCTTTAAGTGTATAGTAATACCTAAGCTGTTCTTTTGTGTGCACAGATTTTAATGACAGTCACTCCAATAATGTCATTTAGTAGCAAACAGTGTCCTCCTGTCCCTGTGCTGCTTTGGCACAAATACAAAAGCGCACCACATTTACTCTTTTATTCCTCTCTTGGTCACTGTCCCTCGCTATGCAGTCTGTCTCTCCCTTGAATCCCCTCCCAAACCTTTTTATTTACCACCTCCACCCCCCTCTTTTTTTCCACTCGCGCACACAGTCTATCTTTTCCCTGGCAGGAGACCACTGCAGTTTGTCACATACTGTGCAATATGGTACAGGTTGGAATCACTAAAAGAGCATTCTATTTCTATCTGTTTCTATCTCTCTGTTTCTATCTCTTTCTGTGTGTGTGTGTGTGGGAGTGTAAACTTGCTGAGGAAGTAACCTTGCCCAGAGAACTCTCGCTTCAGAAAGTCAACTGTCGCCTTTGTGTGTGTTCCAGGACAGTTACAGAGTTATAGGAGTGTGTAATTCCATCTGTCGGAGTCTACCTCACTGGGATGCACTCTGTGTGTGTGTATGTTTTGTGTATGTGTGTGTGCATGCGCCTCCTGTTCCCTCAGCCAGTCCAATTCCTCGTCCCATTTCCATCCTTCTTTTTCCTATTAAGACTTCTCTGTTTCCCCATCTCTCTCCTGTTCCTCTCCATTTCCTCATGCCATTCACTTCTTCTCCCCCTCTCCACCTCGACTTCTTGGTCTATCCACCATCCATCCACCCCCGCTCTCCATTTTTGTTTTTTACCTCGCTCTCACCCTCTTATCGCTTTCCTTCTCTCCCCCTTTTTTTTCCCCTCCTACTCATTTCCCACCTGTATGGGATTGCTGTTCGGAGCCATCGAGCCCGGAGCTTGTAATACCCTGACCAGAGTTATTTAGCCGCGCTATGACAGGTAGGGAAATGAAATCACCACTTGGCCGTGTGTGTGTTTTTCTTTTCGTTCCCCTTTACTGTTTCTCCTTCCCATTTATGAGACCCTGCTGCAGGGCTATTTTTAGTCGGCTGCCACCTTCTCACTGGCTTGTAAAAGCCGACCGCCAGACGTTCACTTAGGCAGAAATTCTCTATCATGATTGCAGGGATTGATGAATGATATTGTTATCTGCAGATGTGTTTTGGCATGAATAGAAAAACACCTCTCTCTCTCTCTTTCTCCTGCGTGTCCATTTTTATAACTACTTTGGAGAAGGACTTGAAACTTTATTAAATCTCAGGAAACTGTCTGCTGTTGGCTGATAACTGACTGATGATAAATTGATCAATATACCTTTTTCACAGAAGCCATTTTGACATCAAATAGTTGAATAAGCACAGGTGTTTCAAATCGTTCCCATTAAGGTTTCATTTTATTCAGGTCAAACAGAGTCAGGGTGCTGCTATGGCACATGTTGGCTCACTGGAAAGGCTCTGCTACTAATTAGGATCATTAGTAACACCTGTGTTTACCCGACTGGTGTACGTTAACATTATGTTTTTAGCCATGTTAGCAGCTTGGGGTGAGGGATGGCACTGTCCATGTGTCTGCCAGTGCTGACTTTGGTCCAGACTGAAATATCTCAACAAATTTTGGATGGATTGCCATAACATATGGTACAAACATTCACACCCCCTCCAGGATGTGAGTCCCTGGATTTTTTTCTGGCACCATAACCAACCAGATCCGAGGGGCTGAACTACATATGTCACTTTTCCTGTAGTGGGATTGAAAAAAAGTGCTGTAGTGCTCATCAAAGGTTAGTTAATGATGTTAGTAAATGAGATGTGTGCCGATTGTTCCTGTAGATCGAATTAAAGCAGAAAAGAGTCGCAGTGATGGTGTAGCTAAAGTATTTACTGTGGAAAAATATGAGCCTACTATAAAACACCTGCTTTTAGAACGGAGTTTGGTTTAAAAGTCTGTCGGCTCGCTGGGAGCAGCTGACAGAGTCAGCACTGGCAGACACATGGAGAGTATTTTAATGTGTTTAAATCCCCTAAACGGAGTTAGAGGATGGAGATCAACGATGGATAGTGGTGAACGTTATTCCTGCAAAACATCACCATGTTAGCATTGCCACTGTGGGCAAGCATCACCCTGTCTATGGAGCTGTTAGTGTGGCTTAAGTGAACACAGCCCCCTGAGGCCAGTTTTTTTTTTAATTGGTTGCAATGGGAGTACTGCATATTTACAATGTACATAATGCTAAAAATGACAGCAGTGTGATGAGATGCCTGGTGTCTGTTCTGCGCTGAGGGCTGCGCATTTGGCTTTCTTCTCTGGTTGCAGGGTTGAAAAATGTTCAACTTTGGGTAACTTGTAGTGCTCATCATGGTCACTTTTTATCCAGCCATCCAATCACAGTGGAAGAGGGGCGGGACAAATACCACAAGCTGTGTCCTGCATATGAAAGAAGGCTAATAAGGTCTAATCTTTGAATCGGGCTCCATCCCACTTCAGCTCAATGGCACTCACCGACCACAAAATCTCATGAACCCACATAGACTGACGGGTTCACCTCCCCCCCACATGCTTTCCCTTTATCCAGAGCAAGGACAAGAGCAACTACTTTACCTTGTTCCAACGTTTTTACATTCAGTATTTTTTTGATAACACAAACTGTCTGCCAAATTATGGACTTGTAACACATAATTTAACTTCTTTAGATATTTCATATCACAGCAACCAAAGCGTCTCAGATGAAAAAACACTCTGCCTCCACAGCTTCTCAAGAACTCCCAGCTGGACGCTTTCCGGAGAGCGCCTGGAGTTTTCAGCTGGGAAAAAACGCTTTGGTGGACACAGCCCCTTAGTGTTGTTCATTAGCACAGAGAATTCATCTTTTGTTCTTAAGGGTTTGAGAAACTACATTTGCAGACTAAATGGCAAACAAGCGGACATGCTTGCTAAAAATTAGACTTTAAGTTTTATGTTGAAAATTGTGACTCAAGCTAACATATATTCCCACAAATTCAAGCCAAATAACTGCCCAGGAGAAAACTTTCTGGGAACTTGTTTGTATCACAGAGTTATACTTAAATTAAAGGAAGTTTAACCGTTGATCCATTTAAGATGTGCCCAATGTGGTTACAGATCAACCAGTAGGGGGGGATTTTGTGGGCGTAGCCAAAGGACATTTGTCTGTAATGCTTTTGCTTCTTCTGCCGATCCTTAATTCCCAGTCTCATGCACACAGTTTGTGTGTGTAACAGGCAAGTTGGAGGACAGAAAGATGGTGGATTATGCCCCCTATAGCTCTCCCATAACTCCCTGCTTTGTGCCCAAACAGAAAATGAAGCAGTGGTGCCGATTCCAGAGCCGTCATATTTCATTCAAAACATTTCACACCCTCTGAAAGGATCCCATACCGGCCCCAGTCCCATAAAACTCCTACAGTATGTGGATCGATTTGCTCATGCTTCCGTAAAGAAGTGGGTGTAGTAGCCTAGAGGTCGGAGAAGCAGGTTCGGATTGGATGGTTGCTGCTGGGGAAATGTGGGGAAAGTACAGTCTAAGGTGCTTTTAAAGCAAAGTGATGAAGGATGGAAGAGGGCTGGAAAGTGCCACAAGCTCTGAATGTGAAGTAGGGTGAATATAACAAAAAGCTTGTGCATGGTTGGTTGATATTCCCTGGAAAAATTCACAGCTGAAATAAGAAAGAATCATCATTTCAAAGAAATGAGAACAAAAATCCTCCTGATTTTCTATAAATCAGAAAATCTGGTATTCTGTAAAAGTTTTTTTCTTTTCTTCAGAGCACGCCGTTTCCATCTGCATGTTTTTTTTCTCTGAGCTCAGGGGCCCAGCTGAGGTGACAGATCGGTCCCAGGGAAAGGACAGGCTGCCTGATGTTCAAGAATGGAAGACGTGTGAAGTTCTGATCCGTAAATGTCATTTTATCTCTTGGCTATCTTTCAAAAACTCATTCGCTCTCTATCTCTCTTAAGGGTGTAGTTTTACACACACACACACACACACACACACACACACACACACACACACACACACACTCTTACTTTCTCCCTCATCTGTCAGATGCTTAATCTGATATTAAACGTACTTCCAAAATGCTACACTACCCTTCAGAGCTCCCATTTACTTCTGAGACACACCGTACCTGCCAATGACACTCCCTCCCCTACTCTTTCTTGCTACACTCTCAGAAATAAGGGTTCCAAAAGGGTTCTTCCTGAAGAGCTGAGTCCTTTGTACCGTAATATAAAAGGGTTCTTCTCAGTAGAAACTCCTAGGTGGGTTCTAGATAAAAACCATTGGAATATAAAAGGGTTCCTGATAGAACCCCCAAGGCAGGTTTCAGACAAAATCATTAGAATAGAAAAGTGTTTGTGGTAAAATTTCTTAGGTGGGTTCTGGATGAAACCCTTGGAATATAAAAGGGTTCTTGGTAGAATACCCCGGGTGGGTTCCAGATAAAACCGTTGAAATATAAAAGTGTTTGTGTTAAAACCTCCTGGGTGGGTTTTAGATGAAACCCTTTGGATATAAAAAGGTTCTCTGCGGAACCCCTTCATTGAATTCTAGATAAAACCATTAGAAAATAAAAAGGTTTGTGGTAGAACCCCGTGAGTGGGTTTTACATCAAAGCCTTGGAATATAAAAGGGTTCTTGGTATGGTTCTTCTTTTTTACAACCTCAGGGGGTGGAAAGATTCTGGATAGAACCCCCAGAGAAGGTTCTGGGTGGAACCATTGCTCCATAGAAGGGCTCTCCTTTAAAGTGACTCATAGGGGTTCTGGGAGAAACCTTTCACAGATGGTTCTAGATATTACACTTTATGTTGGGTTCTAGGTAACTCTCTGAAAGGGTTCCAGGTGCAACCTTAATAAAAGGTTCTAAGAGGTACCAAAGATGGTTCTTATATACCAAGCCAAAAACCCTTTGCAGTTCTACTGAGCACCCTTATATCAAAGAGTGTACTTACTCTCAGTCTCTCTCAAACACGGGGACACACCTGCCAGAGGCATCGATTTCTTCCCCACCTTCTCTCTCTCACACACATGCACACACACACACACACACACACACACACACACACACCGACCTGCCAATGCCACAAAGCACCCTTTCCCTTTGAGCTGCCTCCCTACAAATGTCAGGTGGGGTAGTGGGGTGGGGTGGGGGTGGATACTGGTGGTGGATGGGGGGATTGAGAGAGAGATGCATACATCAGACACGAGGAGGATTTCACTTTTGCGTGAAATCACGTTATCAGACCGGCACAGGGGTTTGCCAGCCGGGGAGAGGGAAGCAGTAGCAGCAGGAGGAGGAGGGGCTGAGAGACAGGAGGGGAAGAAATGTTCTAGACACCGTATGCTTTCATATCCTGGCAACGAAATATTATACATATTGAAGAGCTGAGATTTTATATTGATGAATTATTACTAGAAAGGCTCACATCCTGCGCCCGGGACTGTTTAAGTGGTTCATTTGGATGTGGAAGTGGTCCGGCCAACAGGATTGGGTGTCAATTTCATGGTTACTTTGTCTTGTACACCAACCTAAGCTTCAAAGAAATGTCTTAGATAGAAAGAGAAGCGTATAATCGCCGACATAATATGCGCTCACACATGCTCATGCATACTATACACAGTGTTGGCATAATCTCCCTGCTTTGGCATGTGGATGCATACTCAGAAGTGCTCTCACTTTTATAGTATATGCATCATATTAGACACAGCATTTAAGCACATGAAGCGCACACATGTATGGATAGTATGTGTTTAAGAAGAAGCATGCACACACATTCTGCTACACCCTTAGGAATAAGGGTTCCAAGTGTTCTAAGTGTGCTTCCTGAGGGGCTGAGGTTCTACCTACCTACCTTCTGAAGAACCATTTGGGTTTGTCAAGGGTTCTTTGTAAGACTAAGGGTTCCATTAAGAACCATTTTCATCCAGAGAGACCTTTTGGAAAAACGTCCAAAGAATCCTTTCATCAAAGGTTCTTTGTATCATAAACGGGTTCTTGGTATAAAAAAGGTTCTCAGCAGAATCCCCTGACTGTGTTCTGGATAAAACCCTTGAAATCTAAAAAGGTTCCTGGTAGAACCCCCTGAGTGTGTCCCAAATAAAACCCTTAGAATCTAAAAAGGTTCTCAGTAGAGCCCCCCCTGGTGAGTTCTACTGTATGTAAAACCCTTCAAATATAAAAAGGTTCCTGACAGAACCCCTTGATTGTGTTCTAGTTAAAAGCTTTGGAATCTGAAAAGGCTCTTGGTAGAACCCCCTTGGTGAGTTCTAGACAAAACATTTGGCATATAAAAAGGTTCTGGGCAGAATCCCCTGACTGTGTTCTGGATAAAACCTTTGCTTCTTGGTAGGACTTTCTGAAAGGGTTCCAAGTGGAACCTTTATAAATGGTTTTGCCAGGAACCAAAAACGAGTTCTCCTATGGGGACAAGCTGAAGAACCTTTTATGGTTCTAATCGGCCCTTTTATTGCTAAGAGTGTACGTGCTATTTATTATTTTGTTATTCTTCATTTTGTATGGGTAATATTAATTATTCATTGCGTCTGGCAGCCCACAAATATCATCCCAGGAGATTAATATAAAATTTATCTGTCCTACTTCTACACCGGCATGCACGCTCATGCACATGGCGTACCTGACACCGAGCAAGGAGCCTATTTGCTATGCAGGAGAACCTCTGACAAGCCTGAGACCTAAAGTTGAGTTAATTAAACATTAAGCATTAATCAAAATGAGATCGTTAATCTGGACACGATTATCTGTGATATTTTCTAAATTATGTGTTCCTCCTCGGGCATACTGAGTGGAAGCGGACGCACACAAGTTGACAGACGTCTACACAGCGAAGACAATTTGCATATTATAGACATATATATGTGTGTGTGTGTATGTACGTGTGGGCCGATAAGCCCGCTCTCATTGCTCTTTGATGCCCTTTACATGTTTCAATCAACATCAATCAGCAGCGGGAATGCGGCTCTTCATATTAATTGAGACTGAAGAATGCAGCTGCAGAGGGAGCGGGGGGAGGAGGGGGACTTTCACAGATCAGTGGATATTGCTTTCCCTTCAGTTAGAACATAATAGGGTCAGATGTCATCGAAGACCACAGTAACTTTGCTGACCTATGCACACGCACGCACACGCACTCACACAAATCATACAGACTCCCAGCTGCTCCCTCTAATTGAAAGATCACACATTGCAGAGGTGTTTGCCAACTTAGGAAATTAAGTTTGGCTCCTAAAAGTCCCAGTACTTAGGAAGATCTGACGCATGCAATCTTTTTTATGAATCTAAATTGGAGGTGACTTTGTAGAGCGTTAAACTCTGAGCTGGCATTTACAGAAAGATTATTGCCTTCTCTTTTTCCCCCCTTTTCTTCTTCTGCTCTTCAGCTTTGAGCAGCAGAGCCGCAGTTATCGCCGGGTTTTGTCAAGAGAGGGACTACGTCTCGGGCTCTGAGGCGAGTCTGGGTCTTATCACCAGGCTGACTTTGTTTCTGGATATGTCTGTTGCCTTTTAGCGCACACACCAGTGCAGAAACACACACTCTTCCACATCGAGTGTGATACCCTTTTATACACTTGCACAGACATCTAAGACCTGTGTTTTCATCATACATGCAGGGACACCCAGGCACATGTGAACATTTCAACATTCAGCTGCCATCTAATCCCTTCAGTTTGCTCTGAACTGACAATAGTTGCTTCACTCTAAGTGGGCCACCCTTGCGCCTTTGTTGATGATAACGCCAAGTTATTTTCCACAACTGTGAGCCGCTCCAATTACACCCCCCGGCTAGAAGCACTAATGGCAGATAAGTGATTAGGACCTAGTGCAGAGATTTGCCCCATTTATTTGATGCAACAATTAATACTGCAACCGAGGTAACACAGAGCCAGATTAGTGACTTGATTTTACTGTAGCTCAAAGGGAAAAGGACAAACTCCCAACAATGGTATAGTGATCACTCTTAAAGTCCTGCTGGCTCTGAATCACATGGATTCTGCCAGAACATCCTTTTGTCTGTTTTCTAGACCCTGCATCCAACACAACTCAGCCAAAATCGTATCTACTGCAAAGGGCATCTAGAGTCTCCTTGTACAAAATCCAATCAGAAAATATGCTTGTTGGCTGAAATATCAATTATGAATCATTATTTGAATGAGGACTAGAATTTAGTCCATGATCAAGGCTTTGAATCAGGAGCCCCCAGACCTTCAGGGTCTCCAAATGCCCCAGTCAGGAAATTGTGATTGGAGATTACAGACTGTGCGGCAATTTGACCGATGGCCAACGTGTTTGGCATGTACTGCTAAAGAACACCAGGAGTTCTCAAACTTATTACTCAAAGGTCTGTATCTGAGGCTGTATTCAGAAAGCGTCCCAGTACAAAGAGCTGCTCCCAGTGATAAAATATCCAAAAATATCTTAGAATTGTGATTTTTTTTTTCTAAGAAGCTTTCCCATTAGAATTAATAATAGATCCCGGTAAAGACGAAAGTCACTCACAAAGCATCTTAGCCCTAAAAGGAGCTCCTAAGGTGAAAAACTGTTGGAAGCAGGAAGAAGGACTTTAAACAGCAGAGGAGAGAAAATTGCAGAAAAACAAAGAGGTAGGAGAAATACTTTCCAAATGCTGAATGACAGCGAGTTAATGAAAAACTACAGATTAGACTGTGCAGAGATAATGTTTGCGGTCGATTTCATAAGAGTTTCATTAATAATAAAAAAAATGTTTAAACCTTATTTATATTTGTATATCTTTTCCTAACAATGTTACAAAGTGTTTTACGAAAGAAAATAAAACCAGACAAGGCAGATAAATCTCCCCCCCAATGCAATAACGCTTTAATGCCAGAAATGAAAGTGATCATAACACGAAGATATTTGCAACAGTGCAGCTGTGATGAAGTGGGTCTTTCACAACTCTCATCAGCAGAGGGATCACATTAATAGTTACAGCGCTTTCACAGTCTCATATTGTGATGCAGTTCATTTCATTTCCACTGAATGTCCACTCCCTGCAGGCTCACAAAGCAGCATTCATGGACACAGCGGGCTTCTTCCATTAATATCAAATATATTAAGTACTAAAATTAGCAGAGCAAATTAATATATCAGCCATCAGCATGAGAAAATACTACTGCAGACGTAGACCTGTGTTTTCACACATTTTGTAGAATTTATTCAAGAGATGTTTTTAAATGTTATTCATAATTACACCATGTCTTAATAAAGACTAAATTCTAGCAATTTAAAGTGCATTTTCTGTCTTTTTTTGGATCAACCAATCGCATTTTCTAAAAGAATGAGTCATACCTAGCAACAGGGTCCTTGCTAAGATAAAATATTCTGTTTCTTCCTTGTTAAGAGTTGCTCTGAGAGTTTTCCTAAATCACTCCTGAGTTAGGAGAAGAGCTCTCTGAGAGTTTTCTTTAAATGTTTGTGAATAAAGCCCCCGGTTTTTATTCAGAATCAGAGGGCCAGAATGACTGCGGGTAACAATAAAACTATTCAGCAACACATGTTCAAGTTCAAAGCAGTCGAGATAGTCAAAATACACTGAGTCTAGTGGGACAAAAGGCAATTGTATGAACTGATAGCAAACAAAAGGGAAATAAGCCACATTAAAACTACATTCACCTTGGGACAGGATCTCTGTGAATGATCTCTAGTTACACCCAATTTAACAATATATTGATCAATAGAAAATTTATTTCAAAATAAAAAATGTTACCCTTCATATTGCATTATATTCAGAACAGGATGTATGGGCTGGGTCTGAATTGACTCAGCATTCAGTCCACATCCGGACCTCAGTCCACACTCAAAGAAGAAAGTAGGAGTATGTGAAACTGGTTTTACCTTTATTAATTAAGTTGATATTATGCATGCATGATTCATATTTCTATTTGTGCTCAGATAAATTACCAAAACAATTTGAAACACAGCAAACAGCAACAGCACAGGGCTGTAACAGGAGCACTAGTTGGTTTCTGGGGCTCAGGGCAAAATATAATGAAGCTGCTACGTGTAGTCTGCCACATGCACTCATTTGACGATGATTTAAAAAAACAGCTCTCAAATCACTGCATTTGCATTGCAAACACTTACACCTTGGTTTGGTCAGGTTTCGGCAAAAAAAAAAAAAGCCCAAACGTTTATTTTTTATTTCTGTCAGGGAAAGTTCAAATAACTGGGGCTAAGGTCGGGAGGATATTGTGGTTCGGGTTAAAGCAATGACTTTGTGGAGCTTTTGATCTCTATTAGCCCTGTGGATTTTTAGTCTTTTGAATGTTTTTATGAGTGGGTCCCCCTTTTTTTAAACGATTCGCGATACACAGTCCTGCCAGTGGTTTCACACTATTCCACTGATCGACAGGTGGCAGCAGCGCACCAATGTATAGGTGTTTCTCTTAATCAGCACACAGGATGGCCTGGATGATCGTTTCTGCCTTGTTAGCATTGCTAGCATCAAACTTCTACCTGCACTGAAGCGTTGAAACAAATCTTTATTGACAATTGTAAATAAATGGGGTGGTCTTTTTTTTATTTTTTACACGTACACTGTGAGTACTCAGATTGTGGCTTGATGATCAGACTGTACAATGTGAGCACATAAATCAAGAGCTTTAGCTTTACATCGCAGACAATTTATTCATACAGCGGGAGTTGTCATTAAATAATAACAATTGTAGTTATGGCTAAAAGAAACTAACATTAACTGTCCGTAGGAAACAAGAAGAGACAGTGCTCCAGTGTCAGTCTGATATTTTGTTGATCCATCTAATCACCAACTTCTGCAGTCAGTAGAGGCCTTATCATTTCAGCGTAAACATATTTCGTTTTGGAGCATTTACTGAAACAACTGATGCTGTCATTTTTGCAGCCATGTGCTGTGCAGCTGAGGATAAAAAGAGCCCACAGCTCATTTTTGCCCAGAGGGTAGTCCGTTAGCGGGTTAATTGGCTCGGTCCATGATACAGAATGTGCATCAGTTACCAAAGTGCCAATAAACAGGATTGGATGTAATAACAGGTCAAAATTGAAAAGGCAGTATTGACATTTTCTTATGCGCCTTCACATACAGGCAGCTTTATGTGTGTGTGTTTGTGTGTGTGCTGGTGTGATGAATAGAAATGAAACAATAGTATGTTTTTGTCTTGTAAATAAACCCCTGCACGCGCCTCCTCTTTAAGGTTGCTTAAAGGTTACAGCTGAAGGGAGAGAGTGCTGCAAACAATTAGACCTCTGTATGTCGGATGAGTCATCAAAATGACTAATGGCATATTTACAAGGAAAAAAGGGCTCAGGGGCCACGTTAAGTGCAGAGTTCTTGCAATATTACGTGAGATTTTTTTCAATCCGTATCATCCCCCCCAGAGTATGTTAAGTACACCACTTAAGCCCTGAAAAAATGTCTTTGTTTATTTAATGGATTCCTTAAGTGAGCCGGGTGACAGCATATTATCCTGTTGAACACATCAGCTGCATTCACCCTTTATGCATTTAGATGGTGCGCAAATCTGGTGTGACTTACTGCGAAAACTGTGAATGAGCGGGTTGGGATTCGCCGCTTTGCTCTTTGGAGGAAGGAGGATAAACTCACATAAAACCGAGGATGCAAAAACCTGATATTCTGTGTTTTTAGTTATCTGATAGGATCTGTAACCGCTGGGGCATCCAGCCTTTATATTACAGCAACAGAATGTATAATGCTTGTTTCTTAACACGAGGTTTACAATGGCGTTCCCGCATGCGGGTGAACTTTATTCTACGGAGGTTTGACCCTGAGATCAACATAAGCCGTGAGTGAACCGTGCTCCTCCCTTTGTTCGGATGAATAATGAGGCAACCTGCAAAAATATGACTGTTTACGATTATCCAAGGAAGGGAAACGGGACAAAATATTTACCTCCTGAGAGATATTTACTGCATTTTGAAATCTGCACTTGACAGCTGCAGTGCTGTTGTTTATGTTTTGTAGTTTAGGCTCTGATGAAAAACAGTGCGCGGGATACATAATCAGAACGTCGCAGCTTACGGGGCAAACAGCTGGCAGCCAAGGTCACCGGTTTGAATCCCACAATATATGTGAGTGAACGCACACTTTCCCTTAGTGTCTCTGAGCAAGGCACTTACTCCTGTCAAGGTTAAAGCGATGTGCTTGTGCTGCGCAGCACCTCTGAACATGACTGTGTATAAATGTATACAAGTGTCAACCAATGCGTTGCTGCAAAAGAACATGCATGCTCAGCAAATCATCCCAGGATAAGTAATGGTTTAAATTTAGATGTAGAAAAATCTCTACATGTATCTTGAGTTAGCGCTGCAGCAGCCACTAAGTAATCCTCTCCTGAAAGTTATTCATTTGAACGACATTAGCCCAGTTTATTCACAGTTTATTGGCAGACTGAGTTAATGACAGGTCCAGATGCACCAGGTTTTTTGTGGGCATGCACCTTATGTTTGCCCATGTGTCTGGCCGGGAGAGCCAGTGAAGTAAAGCCTGTTCTTAAAGGGAAACCTGTGCCTTTTCATAGTTTTGGCCGCCATCGGTATCGATAATCATAGTATTGTCCTCTCCAAGTTAGTTGCTGAGTTCTGGGAGCGTGGTCGCTGAAAAGAAATGAGACGGGGCATTAAACATAAGCAGTCAGATGATCATACGGCTTTGAAACAAGAGAAAACAAAGGCAGATGGGAAAATTATTACCCCAAGTGTCCGAGCTATCCATCAACAGTTTACGGCCTGACGTCATTGGTTTATTATGACCTGTTGTTCTTGCCATTGTTGTGCAGTCCGATGATATCAGGGATTAATATAGACATTTCAAATGTCCTCACTTTCTAATCTCTAGCCATCCAGCTTCATAGTAGCGATGTCCACACTTCTCAGATCTCAGCAGACAGTCGTATCATAATTAAAGGGTCTGATCAGGAGTTCTGGGGTCTGTTTGCAGTTTTTCTGAAGCAACTCCGGCCAATATAATCACTGATCACGGGATCTATTTGAAGCTTCTACTGTACTTATCGTGTAGTTATTATTTATTCACTTAACTATTCTTAACATCACTGGGGCGCCCTTGTAACTCAATGGGTAGAGCACCTGCCCCATGTACTGAGGCTATCTGTCCTCTACAGCGGCTGCAGGTTTAATTCCGGCTCTTTGCTGCATGTCATCCTCTCTCTCTACCCCTTTCCTCTCTATTCTTCAGCTGTTTTATCTCAAACAAAGGGATAAAAAAAATTCTAAAATATATTTTAAAAGTATTCTTAACAACATTGTGTAGTGCTGTAAATATAGAAAGTGATGTAGGGTTACTTTTTAAACATTTTTGCACAACAGATTATTGAATACGTGTCCCGAAATGTAGTTTGTAATGTAATCCACTAGATCAATGGTTCTCAACTTGGGGGTTGAGACCCCAAAGCAGGTCCTAAGATAATTTCTGTGGGCCACCAGATGGGTGTTGAGTGTAAAATAAAATAACAAATTGTGGCAAGCAGCACAGAATGAGAGCTGGGAAACATTTCCTGGTGATGTCAGCCCCTAAATGAGATTCAACATAAGGGACAAGCACTCAGGACACAATCTCTGGCTAACAGGGGTGGAGGGTCAAGAACACCAACCTGATTATTTTAGGGGTTGAGACGTGAAAAGGTTGAGAACCACTGCAATAGATCACTCAAGTATTGTTTCTAAATACTTGTACTTTGGATTAATCATCTTGCTGAGCCTATTTGTCTGGGTCACTCTGAATGTCATCTCTTGGTTTTTGGGAATGACCCCAGTGGAGAGACTCCTTAACTGTTCTCACCAGGTCACATCCTGTGCAGCTCATGCATGCCAGACACGTTTAAATAATATAATGCGAGTCGTGTTGAATAAATCATACTAGTGGTTTGTGATTTGTGACATTGCTGCTATGTATTTGCTAATTAGCGATACATATCAGCAATTCGTCTGAGCTAATTAGCCAAACTAACAAGCAAGTCAAGTCAGAATTTACCAAATGCATAACCCAAAATCACAAATCACAATTTGCCTCGGGGAACTTTGCTATCTGTTCGGCGGCCGACACCTTCTGTCCTTGGACCTTAGACCCTCATTAGCATGACAGAGCACACTAGCATGACAGGATAGAACTTAAAGTTACCTCAAGGTGCTTCTCCTAATTAGACGTGGACTCTTCTGATACCGAAGGCAGTTTGGTTGATGGCAGAGCTCGCTCTGCATCGTAATGCTGTGACCTTCTTGACCATGTGTGTAGGTAAAATGTTCTTCATATTTCCATGCCACATTCCTGACAGTGTTCTGGCCTTGTGTCTCCTCTTGTGTGGTAGATTTCGTGCACATATTTTGTATTTCAAATTCTGTAATTCAGTTACTTGCATTCTTTTACTCCATAACCCTGAGAACAAAACAAGTTGGAAATTATCACAGAGAAACTTGGTGACCTCTTGCAAAAGAATATGGATGGGTTCGCTGATGACCAGTTCGGTATGTTTCTTAATAGAATTTTTAAAACCTTCCTTTGTGGAGATGAATGTTATGGTCTAAGCATCTAATTATTTAAAAAATGCTGTAGTGAAAGAGAAAGAAAATAAGGACAGATGTGGGCCTAAGTAATTCAACAAGGGAAAAAAATAGAAACTTTTCCATTTTAAAGATCTTTCGTGGCCATTTCAGTATAGATTTCTGAGTTTATGAGGTGCACTTGAATGCAGCATGAAGTCTATCAGTATCCATGTGCTTTTCCCATACTAAGCGATGTAAATTTCAGAGTTTATGAAGTGCACTGTAAAGTCATGACCTTGTGTGTGTGTGTTTGTGTGTGTGTGTGTGTGTGTGTGTGTGTGTGTGTCAAGCTCTAACACAGACAGCTGACGACAGAATAAATAACATCCAAACACAGTAAAGACTCTCAGCGTAGCTCTTTTAGGACATGACTATTTTGGTGCAAACATTTACCTGCCAGTGTGGTGGACAGACTTATGAGATTTATTCACCAAATGGGAAATCTATTTTTACTTGATGCTTGGTGAGTGCTAACTACAAACCCTGCTGTTTCGTCTTCTGATCGGCTCATCTGATGGGCCTTCACACAGCCCACCAATGCTGCTATTTAGAACGAATATCGGCCAGCAACAGCCTGTGACTGATCAGTCGAGGCAACCTTAATCATAAGTGGCCAAAACTACAAAATAAGTTGTCACTGACTGAAATTTTCCCATAAATTTTCCTCCCGTAGTGTCTGTCGCAGCAGAGGTTTCAATGCAGCAACGCTGTTGCGTCTGTTTCTATCTGCATCTATATCTGTGTCCTTGTCCCCAGTTTTCTAATACAGAGCTCATGTCCTTTGAAATTACTTTCTCCGAGCCATTTTCTCGAGCTTTTTACCGAAAACCAAAGTTGACGCCGAGAACAAATCAGAAATCTCAAAGCGATTCCCCTGAGGCTGGGTGGGGTAATGGGGACTGCGGATTGGGTTGGTACAGCAACAGCGCACGACAAGGACATTTTCTGATGGATTTCATTTCCTGTATAACGCTGTACTGTATATTCATCGAGCAAAACAATTTACCTTTCAAGTGGCTCATGTTTATAATGATACTAATCTAAAATGTGCCTCGTGTTGATGCCTAGAATCACGTTGGTTGCTCTTTATTTTACAGTACACTTATATGATGGAACAAGTGATGGTTTATATCAAATTAGACAAAAACTAGAAATAATATGTTCTTCATTAGACAGACCCTTTATCAGACTCTCTCAGAGAGTAAATTGGGACACACAAACTAAAGTGTATTATTTCCTATTATTAGACCCCTATTAGACTTTATTATAGGGTAATTAGGGACACATTACATCAGAACTATACTGTAAACTAAATAATAAAGTCTAATAAGGATTTGACAGGCAGAAACAATACATTTTAGTTTACAGTGCAGTTCTGTTGTATTGTGTCCTTACTTACCATTGAATAAAGTCTAATTTTGGTCTAATAATAGTATAATAAAGTGTCTAATACTGTCTAATAACATATTATTTCTAGTTTTTGTCTAATTTGATACAAAGCATGGCTTGTTATGTCTTATTAGTGTAACTTTAGATGTATGGTGTCAAATTAGGGTGTAGATGTGTGTTTACTAATTAATAAAGAACATATTATTACAGGTTTTTGTCTAATTTAATACAAAGTACAGCCTGTTCTTGTTAGTGTACTGTAAAATAAAGGGATACCATCATTTTCAGAGTAAGGGTCTGTTCTTTTAAAATTGTTGATACGCCACTGTTGGAATGAAAACGCTTTATTTCTACATATTCTGCTCATTTCTGCAGTGGCTACTTCTGCAGGTTCAGCATTGCATATTTGATCACATATAGCTCCAAAAAACATGATCATCTGTGCCCCAAATCAACTCACCCGAAACGGCCCCTCAATCGACTGCAACTCACAGTCGCATTAGAGAGGCACTTCTGGCATGAACAGGGTGCCGTTTGTCATACATATTACCCCAGATCCAGATTGGAGTCTAATAGTCCTTTTGTTCACTTCTTCTGTCTCTGCCGTGCTCGCTCCCAAATTTTTCCCTCTTCTCTAATTAGCCCCTTTATGCTTCGCTCTTGCACTTGAAATCGTTGACTCCGTTCTGTGCATATTCATCTCCTCTGTCTCTCTGCCACTGCCTCTCCATCTCTCCGTCATCTCTCTCTTATAGAGATGGATGAAAGGGGATATCAGAGAGTCTGGGTGGAGAGCTCAGCTGATAGGCTGAATCAAGGCAGGTCATTTACTCACCGCAAGCCCATCCATCCTGGAACACACACACACACACACACACACACACACACACACACACACACACACACACTCTTGAATCAGCACACACTGTCGCACAAACACACTGCCCCTAAATGACTTCCATCTCTCTAGGTGTATTATTTCACTCCTGGGAAGTCTGGTCGGAGGTTGAGTATTCAACGTGATCGGAGCAAAGGGATCTTTTCCATTAGGAGCTTGTTCAGTCACACATCTGTGCACACAAAAACAAACACACACCCAAAGACTAAGAAATATCACACGTATTCAGACACGCACCCGGTGCCCAAAGCTCTAGACACCTCATTACTGGCATGGCGTGGTTTCACCGCTGGGGTGTTGTGAATAAATGTGTCCCCCCTGAAGTTGTTGCTGTTTGCGGCTACACTCCCCGTGGGCTGACTGTTAATGACATCACGCCACTCTGCATCTGTACTTGGGAGACTGTTGGTATCATTCTCCCGGTAACTAAATAATGTCGCCGTCTCATTGGTGCAGCTGCCTGCTGGTCGAATTACAGCCCAGTGAGAGGCTATTTTCTACCCTGACAGCCTCGGCGCCAGGCCCCAGAACACCCAGAACAGCTTATTTTACCCCCAACATGATGGCATGATTACCGCAAATGCTTGACGCCACCTCCAGCAGGTTAGCGAGTCAGCGAGAGCGGAAGATAAAACTGGGCTGTGGAAGAAGGGAGGGAGAGTTATGATCTAGAAAATCGTGGTGATGGAAAACCAGCGGAAAGTGATCAAGAAGAACGGGCGCGCGTCTGCGCTCCATCGTGCAGGGTTCGTTATTGACAGATGTGCGGCGTAATCAGAATACGGCGTGTATGCGCTACCGTGCAGCGGATGGATGAGTCAGGGGAGAAAATGCGATTACAGTGGCAATCATAACTCAGATTAGCCTTCCTCTGTACCTCTCTGCACTGTTCAACACAGGAATCAATCACCATCACATTCAGTACGCCGCCTCATATCACACACAGGGCCGCACCGAAAGGACAAATATTATTCTCTCCGGCGGAGAAAACAACATTGTCTATAGAGCAAGGACAACAATCGCTCTCTTTAATAAATAACGGCAGCTATTATGATCATAAATAGTGAGGGGGCCAGAGGCTGTTTGTAGGGGGGAGGATGATACATGAATCCATTCAGCATATTTCTGCTGTGGGCTTGTATCTCTGCAACTGAGGGGATCAAAGGAGCTCCTGACAAAAGAGGCGCCGATGCAGCGTGCTGAGATGACAGCCTTCACCAATGCTAGCAGTGCACTCAGCACTAACATTGGCTGACTGGAGACCTGACTAACCAGTCCAGAACAGCACATTCAGTCCCCCTGCTGTTTCCTCTATCTGATTATTATTGATGACATCAGGACATTCGCAGGCCCTGAGGAGGCTCATTAAATCAGAAGTCAACTGATAATGAAAGTGAACACTCTGCACTGGATTACTTCATTTACTCAATACTACAGACTAGCAGCGAAACATTTGCATACTTTGATATGCACTTGCATTTTATCAACTCCCGCTGGATTGCCATTTGATTGAACTGTGTGACTAGAAAGAATGGAGCAGAAAACTTCTTCATGGGTAATGTACAAAAGCCCAAAGCACTTGGCTGGTTTGAGAGCGTGATCAGTCTGTCTGGGTGTGTGTGTGTGTAATATGTGTGTGTACATGTGTGTGTGGGTACAGGACTGGCAGTTCTCAGTTCTTGCAATGCTCGAGGGGAGAGAATGCTGGTGTGCTCTGTGTCTTGATCACTCAAATTAATTTGGAGCCGTGCTGAGAACAATATTCCATTAAACGATTTGTAAATCACAGGCTTTCACAATTACACATGCGTATACACACACAAATATTCTCACAGAGACTCTCACACTCATGGACACGCAAATATTTTGTATTAGGGATGCATCCAAATCTGAATCTGTTATTCAGAGAAGCACAAATGATGTGATGGAAACATTTGAAAACATTTTTTCTACCTGTAGTTGGATGTATTGTGTTACATAATAATGTTAATAGCACTATATATGTATAATATTGTATAATATTGTACTGTGAACTGCAGTAAGATTAACATGAATTATTCCCATCAACAGAATTATATTAATTTATGTATTTTTATTGTAAAGAGTTCCTATTTCCAATGCAAAACAAAATTTTGAGACTTTTTTTTCTTATTACTCAGTGCAACCCCAGTTAAAGGGGGTCGTGGTGTTCAGTTCATAAAATTTAGTGTAGTGAAAAATAAAAATAAAAGAAAGAGAGATGAAAATATAAGTATGAAGGTGTGGAGATAAAACCCCGATTTTAAAAAAAAGTTGGGATGTTGTGTAGAAAAAAAAAAACAGAATTGCAATTGCAATGATTTGCAAATACTTTTTGAATAAATAAACTTCATTGCTTGTTGTAATTATACACTAATTTTTAATCTGATGCCTGCAACACATTCAAAAGAAAAGGGGGACAGGGGCAACAAAAGAAGAAGGAAAGTGGAACGCTCAAAAACCACCTGTGTGAAACATTCAAAAGGTAAATGGTAGAGTTCACACCAGAGAGATCATCAAATAAAGGTGTACCTGAAATCAACTCAAAATGAGCTTTTGGTGCTTTCAGTCATTTGGAACATGTTGCACATATGATTTTTAGACATCGTCATAACTTCTGTGGTTGAATTGATTGCAAGATTTATCATGACTTCTGTAATAAACCACACCCATGCAGAGACAGATAGTTTTGTTGGTTGGATAGATGTATGGATATAGATTTGTCCGCTTTTACTTTGTATATATACCTTTTTACTCACAACTACACACACACATCCATCTTGCTACGGTTGGTTTGACGCAGATGTGCAAAATGGCCGAATCCCACTTTCTCTCAGCTTTCTCTCCCATTCAAAATGATCCTCATAAACTCAGAGCCTGCAGGAAAAGAGGAGACATGGCCCGTCAAGACTTTTATGGCTTTTCCCACAATCACTCAGGACTACAATGGTGTTTTTACGATGTTACTGTATAACCCCCCCTTCCCTCTCCCAACCCGCCACGCCACCAAGGAAACTAACAAGGTCCTTATGTTTAATGGACTCAACACACTCATACCTCCAGCAGTCACCAAATTGTCGCAGCTACGAGGAGCCTGAGCGACGGGCAGCCATTTCCCTATAATCAAACATAATTCGAAGTGTGCTTTACACTTTTCGCCTGCTGTTTTATCGCGCTCCCCCATTGGCTACGATCTCCTGCACACTCTTCCGCTCAATCACCGCATGGGAGACGGTGGGTGGACGTGGATAGAGTCAAGGTATTTGCATATGTAATTTAGCAGTGACAATCAGAGAGACACGGCTCCATCTCCATCAACTGTTAACTGTGAAACAAGATTTAGCCCCTCTTTCAATCTGTGGTCAGTCCTGTGGTGGTGCCTAATAGTGTGTATCTTACTGCTTATCACTCCGTTTCTCCGAGCCAACAGGCTGTTATGCTTAGATAACCATAGTCATTTGCTGTGTTAAGTGGCTGATTGCTTCACAGTTGTGATTTTGCGTGCATGTGTGAGTGTGGCATACTTTCACGCATGTGTAAGCGCATCAGTGTAATTTGCTGCCCCTGCCTGTGTGTTTATAGCAGTTTGGTGTGTTTGAGTGTGTGTGTGTGTGTGCATGTGTGTCTAACAGCACCAGCCTCTTTCCCTCACCAAGCAGTCGCCGGCAGCATGGCTGAGTAAGATTAAAGTCACCCGTATTACACTTAGCGCCGGGAGACGTAAGGAAATTAGGAGAAAATTAAACAATGCTATTTGCATACAATTACACAACAGCACGGTAAACAGCTTGGTTAGCCACCGTCTGGTCACCTAAAGAGCGCTGCTTCAATGTTGCATCATTAACTATGCAAACAGCTCTGGCTGGCCTTATTCAATCACGGCTGTTTATTTGGACTGTGAGAAAAAGTCAGAAAAAATTACTCACATTCAACTGTTTCTTTATTCATTATGTATGAGCTCACGCAAGCGGTGCAATGATGCTAGTTGCTCCTGTTCCAACTTCTTTGACAGAAAACCGGTCCTGCACTGCAGGTTAAATGGTGAGACCTTTATTTCAAGAGGTGCGCATAAGACTCACACTGTCATAACCATGTCATGACACCTGTCATGACTAACATTCTGAATTAAATACATAGTTATTTCCACCATCAGCTCCAAAAAAACAAAAACAAAGGGATGAATGATCTTGCTTCTCATCTCTGCTGAGAAATGTATGGAATTTGGCGCACTCAGAGACTGTGAAAATAACAGTGTCGGTTGCTTTGCTGGCTTGAAAAAAGTTAGCTTTTGATAGCCACAAACTTGGCTCATGGACTCAAGTGAGTGACTGTTTATGTGTGTTTAATCGAGGGTGACGTCGTGGGGTTTATATTCACAGTTCCGGGTGTGGATTTGACTTGTGGGTAACGGGTCGGTTCTGTATCTCAGCTTTGCAGGTGAGATCTGGGGGCAGGTTTGCAAAACTGGACCGTGAACTTATAACAGAACTAGACGGGACAGTGGCCACTCGCAGTACTGCAAACAAGGTCACAATATAAAGTCTATGGGCCGAGCAAGATGTCACGAGTGGGGGCAAGGGGAGAAACACAACTATGCATATTACCAGGAAGTAAACCCAGAAGCGAGAAAACTTTTTTGGCTTAGGTGCGAGGCGAGCAACTCTCACTGGACTCAGTGGGCACCATCTTTGCAAACACTAGTTACTTATAATCTATCTATGAACCGGACCCCTGCAGGACTCTGACATGAGCAGTACTGATCAGCACTTTCCTACGCTAGGTTAGCATCATCAGCATCTAGCAGAGTCTGGCTGGACTGAATATCCGGGCCAGACCGGGACCAAACACAGCCTCCGAGACCAACAGTGGCCAGTTTGGCAGAGAATACACTGAGTTTGTTTTCTTGTTGGGTTTGGCTCCAGGCATCCTGAGGCTGAGTCAGCTAATTAGGCGGCTAGCTCCACGGCTAACTGAGCTAATGAGCTACACATAACAGCAGACGTCTACTTTCGCAACAAAATAAACTAGCTAACTGGTCTAATCTGTTCATCAGCTATCTCTGTAAGCCAAGTCACCTTGGCACTGTACTCTGTTGTCAAACTGGTCTCAACATTAAATGACTTCTTTAAGACAAGTCCAAAATGTACCATTTAACTTGAGGTCAAGGAAAATATTCATCACACTATTACGAAAGCATTTGACGATGTCATAAAACTAAATGACATCTTTATGACAAGTCCAAAAGGTACCACTTTACTAGAGGTCAAGGATTTTCCTTGACTTTCATGACACACTTGTGGTCCTGTGACAGCCGGCGCCAAAACCAACCACATGTAAGAGTACAATGTGATGTTAAAACACAAGCTAAACAGTTTCTTTAAGTTTGGTAAAGCCAAGCTGTCACGGCAAAGACACTGACAGATTATGTTGTCTTGGTTAATGTGAAGCTGTCATAACAAAGACATTTTAGCCTTGGTTAATGACAAGTTGTCATAACAAAGACATTATTGGCTTGATTAATGTCAGGTTGTCATGAGAAAGACATTTTTGTCATGATCACCATCACGTTGTCATGACAGAGACATCTCAGACAATGTCAACTTTGCATTAAAAATGACACAGTTGAACGAATGACAGTTAATGGCAGCAGTTATAAAAATTCATAAAGTCTGGTGTCATGGCATGGTTATGACTTGCATAAATACAACTTTTTATTTATGTGAGGTTAATGAGAAAATAGTAGTTGATTCCACTAAATGATTTTTGTTTTGTTTTTTTGTTGTTTTACAGTGTGAGCTCAAGCAAAGCGATGCGATGATGCTTGTTGCTTCCGTTTTGCTCGTTTGACAGGAAAGCGGTTCTGCACCGCAGGTTAAATCAAATTGCTCAGGTTGGATTTAGATTATTTTATGCGTGTATGTGAGCCCACATCTGCTGTGACATTTTTGTCTGACATTCAGGTTACGAGACGCTCAGTTTTCATCTCAGGTATTGGAAATAAAAGACCCCCTGCTGAGTAAATCTTCCTCTGTCTTCTTCAAGACACATGCACGCCACCATCCCCGTCTCTCACGCTCCTTTCCGCTACGCACGCACGCATTCAAATGCAAACCATCACCTTTTGCCTCCTTTCACAAATACGGATATTAAACCACCTATCAATTTCTTTCCCATCTTTCATCTCAAACATACAGTATATTCACATCCACACACCGATCTCCCCCGGTCTGTCTCTCCTCCTATCTTCCATCCTCCCTCCACACAGCCAACTCACCTGGTGACAGCGCTGGTAAAATATGAATGTGCTCAGTGAAGTGTTGTTGTTTGGAGTGCTGCCCTGACCATGAGCTTTGTTTCTGGACTGAATAGGAAGCTAAGCAGCCATTCAGAGGCTCAGGCAGAGGTCCACGTCGTTGGATGCTAACAGCGAGAACAACTCGCTTTTTCCACAAGCACTTTGCTCGATGCAAACAATTCATGAGTGCAATGTTAAGCTCGGGCAGGCCTACAGTGAGCTTTCAAGTCAAGCTGCAGTGAGTTAAAGAGATCCCTGGCCTGAAGCTATAGAGGAGATACCCATTTTTTTTCAGACCTTCAGCTTAGGTCTTAGGCCTCTTTACCCTTTCTCAACCACCCAAACCCTCCAACACACACATACACACACACACACACGCTCCCAAGTCCCACCTCCTTGCTTTTTGCTCCAACTTGCATCTAATAAGCTCTGAAACTGCAGGTGCTGCCGTTTCTTCTGTGCTCCTTTCTCACTTTTTTTTTGGCATTGTGCGTTCGGTTGCACACTTTCCAAGTGTTGCTGCTTTTCTTATGGGGGCCTAAATAAGGAATGAGCTTATAACTGGGAGCTGCTCCCTCCTGTTCTGATTCAACGCACTCCTGTCGGTTTGCTTACTCCACATTGCCCAAAGATCCCTCTGGGTTTATGCTTGAGTATTCACACCACGGTGTGTTTGTACTGTATCTGTGTGTTCTTGCGCTGGTGCCCATGTGAGTGTATGCTTGTTTGTTTGTGCCTACTGCATGTGTGCCTGTCTGCTGTCAGTGTATGGGGCTTTCGCTGCATGTATTTGTGCACATGTGTTTCCAAACCTGAAAATCTCATCAAACAGTATTCTGAATTTGTTTGGTAGAGGCAGAAGTTCAGTTCAAGGCTCGTAGTTTGCAGATGTGTGAGAAAAAGTCTGGATTTTATATTTTATACCAGAATAATGTTGACATTCCTTTTAGCTTGCATCCTTATCTGTGTTCTTTACTATTTTTAGCATAGATATTGAGGTTCCTGACGATTTTTAGCACTGATATCTGGGTTCTTGACTGTTTTTAGTGCTGACATGTGGCTTCTTGACAATTTTAGCATCGATATCTGAGTTCTTAACCATTTTTAGCAGTGACATCTGCGTTCTTGACAATTTTTAGCATCATATCTGGGTTCTTGAAGATTTTCAGCTTTGATATTGGGATTAAAATGGTTAAGAACCCAGATATCAACACTAAAAATTGAACACAGATTTTAAACACTGATGTCTGTTTGTATGAACTGTATATGTGTATTCTTGCATTGGTACTGTGTGTGTGCGCTTGTTTATTTGTGCCTGCATATGCGGTGTGCACACTCAGGTCGGCCTAAAGATTTTTTAAGTTTTGAAACACTATCAAACAGCACTCTGGATTTGTTTGGTAGAGGCAGAGGTGCCGTTCAAGGCTCATAATTTTCAGATGTTCGAGAAGGGGTACAGCTTTTACATTTTATACAGGAAGAATGCTGACATTCTTTTTGGCTGTGCTTATCTTCCATCTTTAGTTTTTCTGGGTTCTTCGTGATTTTTAGCTTTGATATCTGAGTCCTTTTGATTTTGAACATCAATATCTATGTTCTTTACTATCTGTAGCGTTAATATCTGGGTTGTTTTAAGATTTTCAGCATTCATAGATGGGTTCTTGATGATTTTTAGCGTTAACGTTAACATCTGGGTGCTTAACCATTTTTAGCTTTGATATCCTTTTGGGTCCTTTTGATTTTGAATGCTGATATCTCTGTCTTAACTGGGATCTTTTACGATTTGGGTTCTTAGCCATTTTTAGCTTTGATACCTGTGTGTTCTTGCACTGGTGCCCATATGTGTGTGCTTGATTCTTTGTGCATGCTGCATGTGTGCCTCTCTGCTGTCACTGTGTGGGGCTTTCATTGCATGTATTTGTGCACATGCAGTATATTTCAAAACCTGAAAATCTTCGGGCCAACTCATCAAACAGCACTCTGGGTTTGTTTGGTAGAGGCAGAGGTTCAGTTCAAGGCTTGTAATTTGCAGATGTGTGAGAAGAGGTATGGATTTTATATTTTATGCTGGAATAATGCTGACTTTCCTCTTAGCCATGCTTATCATGCATCCTTAGTTCAGAGTCTTTATAACCTGGTGCTTGTGGATGGGGCTTTTACCTGAGAAGAGAAAAAAAGATAAGAGCATACACACAAAAATACACACACAAGTACGCACCCTGGAGGTCCTCACAGGTTTGAAATGTCTAGCTGCTTAGAGAAAACATCCATTACATTCCTAACCAAGCCTGAAAAAGACCTGTGTACTTCAGAAAAACATCAACCTGAGCCTGGATTGACCTGAGCCGTCTCACAGCACAATGGCTCACAGGATCGAGCCACTTTTTCCTTGCACACTGCACACATAGACATGCGTCTATTTCTGTTGCAAATACTCTGCAAACTTTCCGGTGCCAGACAGCACAGCCACCTTTTATCTTGTCTAGACTGTGACATCATAAAAAAAAGATACTGCCAGCGTTCCTCTAGAGCTCAAAACTCCACTCAGGTCCCCTACGGTCTGCTTTAAAAATGACATTTTAAATTCAAATGTCCGATAAATGCAACAACAAAGTTGGCCCGGAGGCAGAGGCAGGGGATGTCAAAAACAAACACAAGCTCGTGCTGAGAGCTCCAGTTGACTTGAGGATCTTTTGTAAGCATCCACGCAAGTATGCAGACATATATGCACATATTACACACACACACATACAGTACATTATATCTGGCATGTCACAGGGATAAACGCTGATGCTTCCAGCTTGTTTTTAAGACATGCTGGATTAAGCTGGAGTGATGACTGGCACGGATTTCATTGTTCCCCGAAATGCACTGAAAATACTTCAAGATGCTACATGTAGGATTTTGTCATTGTTTGGAGATTGTTTCAGCCTGTCTTGAGAACGAATGGCAAACGGCTCTTTATTAGTGTCCATAAAGAACACGCGATGTGTATTAAAGGGAAGAGACACGATTAATGGAAAGAAAAAGGGATGGCTGGCAGTAGGCTGTTTGGGGTTTAGGAGCTGGCATCAGTGGCCCCACTGAGCCCAAACAGCATTCACTGAAAGATGTCCTATTCAAGTTAAGTTGTTTCCGATTTATCCATCATGAAACAATCTGGAGATAGTCGACTTAAGCAGGGTTTCAGACCAAAAACAGCCCCGTGTTACGAATATGCAAAGGGCTGCGCTGATGGAAGTGTAAGACACCGAAAATAACAGATTGATGCGTCTGAAAACTTATTAGATGCCTAAACATGGTATTGCGGTTTATGAAACTGAATTTTACTACTCTGGAAGGTTAGCAGCAATCATTTTATCTTTCACTGCAACTTTGCGAGAGCAACTTTGCTTGGCCTGGTCCAGCTCCACCCCAAGACCAACACTCCGAGACTGACAGGGAAGACAGCACTAAGGTCATCCGCAAAGTCTCCTGATGGACAGATAGCTCTACTTTTAGCTTAATTAGTTAACCGTTAACTGCTTCTAACTATAGAGCCGTTAACTAGTTAGCTCAGGTACTGTACAGCTAGCTGACTAAGTGAACTAACTAGCTAACGGCGCTACATGCATGGAGACAAAAGATGAACAGAGACACTGACCACTCCCCTGAAAAGGCAAAAATGTTAATGTGAACGCCTCTCTGAACGTGGGATTTCCCGATCCTGCAAGTACTCCGGGAGGAGAACCACACAGCAAGTGTTTCTGCTGTGACCAGTAATGGACACAGATGTGCTCCAGTGCCTGTCAGATAGTGAGATAGATAGTGGAGTTGAGGACGGTGTAAAGGTCAGCAGTGACACCCACACTGTGAATCTTTTTTTGATAGATTTAGTTACCGTCATTGTTAAAATATGTAGTCACTGATTAACGTGACCCCTGGCGTAGGCTCTGTCTCAGTCCAACGGCGGCTCAACAAAGGTCCGCTCCTCACACGATATACGATACACTTAATATGAGCCAAACACTAAACACAGCCAACCCTCCTCTTACACCCAGGGTTAACATATTCTGCTATATTTCCAATACATAAAGCTTTATGTTTGTGTTTACCTCAAATCTTTTAGTGATATTTCTTATTTGATGCTGTTTCGTGTTATTATTAATGCACATTACTTGGTTTTATAAAGTACCATACATCACACTTGTGCCTATTACCTACCTACACAGCAGAAAATGCTCTGTTGGGAGTTATTGCTTTAATATATCACTAGAATTAATTGTGCCAAAACACTGAAATTCAAAGAAGCGACTAAAGTAGTAATAGGCAATAACTCCGGTGATGTGCTTTTTTAAAAGTTTCATTGGGTCCACTTTGGTGCTTGTCACGTGTGATTGCCCTCAGAATTTTTTGAATACATCCTCTGCCTCTCAAAACAGCGGAGTGCTTCTCCATCTTATGGGCTGGAACTCATGTATTCACGAAAAGGCTCATATCACCTTATCTTATCACATCCCAGCTCCCGCATCTGCCTCCCTCCTCCAGCCACTCTCATTTGCTTTCTCTCCCAACAGCAGCAACTACAAATACAACTTCTATAATGCTCTGGTTAGCTCTTATTATTACTCTCACGTCCTGACTCTTGAAGTAATTCTACTGTTGTGCTCATTGTGAGTCACTCTGGATAAGAGAGCCGGCTAAACGCCTCAAATGTAAATGAAAGTGTAAGAGAATCTCTCTAAAAGTCAAGCAAATTAGAAGTTAGCCATAATTGTAAAGCCAAGAAAAATACTGACACAGCTGCGGGATGTACTGCAGATGATCATTATTACAATTAATTTGACAATGATATATTTAGAGATTCATCTGGTTTTCTAACAAGCTGTATCACTAGGAGCATAACTTCCAGCTTTTTCTGCATGATGCACACTCATTTGCTGTTCATTTTTGTAGGTTTTTTTTTTTGCCATTTTATGTGTGCTTTACTCAATAACATACACATACATTAACATTTAGCCATACATAAATATTTAAAGGATAGGTGGCATAGATGGATCTCACCCTGAGCAACTCAGAACGAGAGCAGATATAGATTTACATACTAATTCCTGCAGCTGCCTTCAGGCTCTGTTTTGATCCTCTATCGTCACTTTTTGAGTGCCTTTGACAAAATACGCATGATGTTTGTTTCATTCCTGCCGGCAATGTGCTGAATAATGCTCACACCTGTAGTAGGCACCGCCTCTCTCTTTCCTTATTCCTCTGCGCCACCCGCTGCCATCTCGCCATCAACCCCCCCACCTTCCCGCCACCGCCATCTTTCTGGCCCCCCATTGAGTTCAAAAGAAGAGGACTATTTTCACTTCACCCTCACTCACACTCACACTCACAGCCTTTCCCAGGAGGATAAATACATACTCCACATTAATTCATCCATGTCTTTGCAGACTTCAGTCAAATATTCTTTTTTTTTCTTCCTTTCTTATGAGACTCAAGGACTTTGAGCAGAGGGCTGCTCTGTTTACCTTGTTCTCCCGTGTGGGATATTTCCATTTGAATGAAAGTGTGTGGGTTGTTGTTCAGGTGTAGATGTCTCATCTTCAGACAAACACGTGTGTGTGTGTGTGTGTATTCCACAGGTTCCTCTATGCACATTGTATGCACCTGCATTGATTGACAGTATGTGTCCAGATTTAATTAAGTATTGTATGTCAGAGGTGATAAAAGCACACAAATTACCTTCTCAAAATAAGCACAGACACTTGAGTAAGAATAAGTTGAATAAGTACTTGTACTTATACACAGGTAAAAGTGAAAAAGGCCCTGGAAATGTATTTAAAGTATAAAAGTAAAAAGCAGCCCTCTTACAGACATTTTTACCTGCTGTTTCCGTGCAAAGCAAACTGAACCTCACCTTTGCTTCACTGTCATGTCTCCCTCTCTGTCTGTTCTGTCTTTTACGTGGTGTTGCATTGTTTTTATCTTTTGACCTCTTCTTACATTGTTTTGGTCTTTTTTGTCTTGTCACATCTTTTATGTTGTCTTGTTCTTGGTATATATTTTTCATTTTATACGATTTTTGTCCTGTTATGTTGTTTTTGTCTCTTATGTCACATTTGTTTTTGTTTTTTTATGTCTTTTTACATGCCATTTTCATCTTTTCTGTCTTATTATGTATTTTTTGTCTTGTTACGTCTTTTTTGTGTTGTTACGTATTTTATGTCATTTTTTTACATTCCGTCTAGTTACGTCTTTTTTGTTTTGTTATGCGTTTTTAATCTTGTCACATCTTTTATGTCCCTCTTGTCTTGCTATGTCTTTTACGCCTTGTTACATCTTTTTTGTCTTGTTGCATCTTTTATGACATTTTGTCTTGTTGCATCTTTTTTGTCTTGTTACATTTTTTATGTAGTTTTTTTTTCGTGTTACGTCTTTTTTGTCTTGTTGGGTCTTTTACGCTATTTTTGTCTTGTCACATCTTTTAAGTCATTTTTGTTTTGTTACGTCATTTTCATATTATTACATCTGCTGTGTGATATTTACTGATGAAAGCACCCAGGAATCATCTTTTTTATACGTTACTGTTCTATCCATTTAGATTGAAATCTGTCTTGATGTTTGGAAGGCAGCGCAAAATGATGCAAAAAATAATCAATAATTTTCCTCGAATGCATTAAAACCAAAGTAACGAGCCTGTTTTGAAAATGTGAAGAGTAGAAAGTATAGATATTTGTCTTAAAATGTAGGCACTAAGGTAATAAGGAAAAAGATCTAAAAATAACTCCTCAGGTAGATAAAAGATACCTTGTAGTATTTGTACTTGGTTACGTCCCACATCTGCTGTATGTGCAGGTTTTTGTTGTGTGTGTGTGCGCGCGCGCACGATTGCATATGTTATAAAGATGCTGAAAATGTGTATGTATTAGCGCCAGAGGGTGTTTACGAGCGTAATGTGTAATGCATACCTATCACCTCCGTTCAATGAGGCGGTGCACATCTTAAGTCATGTTAAGCTAAACTTTGAGCTCCCTATACAAAAGCAGTCCGCCCCCCCTCCCTCCCCTCAACCTTGCCTGGAGCATTGATAGGATGAAAAATGGATAGAAGCCCCAAAGGAAGGAGGGGGAAGGTCCATCTGTGAGCTGCATTCAAGGACAACAGTGTTATCCATTTTGGAACAGTATGAAACAAGCCAGTGTTTTCAGAGGGGTTTGGAAATGAGGGCTTCTGGATGAACTGTGGATGCTACTGTTGTCTTGCCAAGCCAACTGTGATGTTGCAGATTAGATGCGAATCATTGACTCCTTGTTTGTATCAGCGCGACTCTTCTCATCCAGAGTGAGAGATAATGAACAAATGTGACTGATTGTTTCTGATCAGTGTTGTG
>JAJHUR010000020.1:0-45976 GCA_027495735.1 Lutjanus campechanus
TGCCTTTTTAAATGTTGTATTACATTGATATAATAATGTTTATAGTTAAGCCAATATCTTCATAGTTTTCAACAGATATTTACAGTCTAACTTGGATATAACGGCATATTATCAATTATTTTTACACTCGTCCTTGTATTTTATGATTCAGAATTTTAATTTGCTGCAATGTATCAGTTGAAAATTGTAGAATGTATGAATGAATGTATAATTAACCAGAATATAGTGCACATAATTCAGGCATCGACTATTTCTACAGTGATAATGATGCCTTTTGATCAAATAAGAGGAATGAAATGTACCGGAGAAGGAGATTTGAAATAATTTACACGTAAAGTCTTCTGAACAGAATATCTGTATCCATCTGTGAAACCTTGAGTTCATCATGATTCACTGAGCAACAAGGCTGGTCTCTCATTAGAATATTTCTGCGCTATCCAACCCTAATTTGAAATGTGGCAACTGAACCCACAGCTATTATTATTGGTGTCACACAGAACCAAAGCATCAAGGCCTCTGTTGCAGTGCCAAACCTCTCATTCTTTCAATTACTGTGTGTGTGCTGCCTCTCCAGTATGAAGCCTCATACTCTACAATGTTCAGACGGCTTCGTATATCCCAGTGGGGCTCAGGAAAGGTAAAGGTTTTTGGTTCGTGGTTTGCGACTGCCAGGAAGGCTGATCACTACAGACATGAAAAGCCTGAGGTACCTCATGATGATACAAAGCTTGTGTGATCCTAGACCTCCCCCCATCTGTTTGCACAACAAAGGCCTTGTTGCTGACCAAATGCCGTGGCAGTACCCTTGAGCCTGCCTAAGGCACCAGCACTCATAACTTACATGGTCTGTCAGCTTTGTGCCTGTTGTTTTGTCTTATTTGTTTTACTCTACACTGCATGATGAAATACAGAAATTCGTCCTTGCAGTCATGTATTTCCTACTTGGGAGAAATGAAAAGTATATTATAATTTTTTTGGCCTGCTGCAACATTTCAGAAAAGTACAGTAATAGTCATGCACAGGCTCGGGGAGTAACATATTACATGTAACAGTGTTACGTAATTAGAAAACAAAACATTAAGTAACTGTATTCCTTTACAGTTACAGAAATAAACTAGTGCCGTGCCTCCATGTTTGTCCAGGCTCATTTAATAAATATAGTGAAGATTTTTGGGCAGTTTAATAAAAGTATCAAATGTATTTTTTGGCAAAAGTACAGAGGACTGATTAAGACCTCTTTTTTTTTGGCTGAACATTATGATGTCACAGTGAAGCTGATCTTTGACCTTTTGGATATAATATGTGAACATCCCATCATTTTATCCTATTATACATTTGTGTGAAATGTTGTCACAATAAGCATATAAATTCTTCAGTTCTCCCAGTGACCTTGACTTTCCACCAAGGCATTCTTAAGATATCACATTCACAAGAAAGGGACAGACAGGCAGAGGGACAGACAGACAACCCAAAAACATAATGCCTCTGGCCACAGCTGTCACTGGGGTGGAGACATGAGGACATATCTGATTACAGATACATTTAGTAAAATGGGGATTATTAACAGGATTACAATTTTAAAATATATTTTAAATTAAAGAGCGATATATTACCATGCAAAGTGGACACACATACAACATACATCCAACACTTGACAAGTCTCACAACTCTGGTATTGAGTGAAACAATAGCTAAGATTAGAGTTTCCAATTCAGTGTCATGGCTTCTACTGAAAAGGTGTTTTCACTGGGAGGAAATTTCGTCTAGTCAGAAGCCAAGTGGGAAGATAGTATCGCTTTGGTTCTAATAATCTTAACAGATGAATACTTTTTTTTTAAGACATAAATGCAATCACCAGAAGTAAGACGCTAACATTAGGTAATTGACTAATGAGACCATGGTCACATGACTCTGCATCACCACCACTAACAGACTCGTGTTTGATGTGATGACATTTAATGTCCACAACAACCACTGTAGTCTCATTTAGGCATTTGTTAGGAACGACATGGTCCTGAATTTCTGTGTGTTTTGTTGTATGCTGTTATCTGACCTCTCTCTCCCTCTTCCTGCAGGGGGAGTGCCGAGGGGCGGGCCGATCTCTGGGAGCACTGGGTTTCCAGCACACCTGCAGCTCATTCTGCCCAAATTAACCGGCTTCTTAAACCACACTCTCTTTGTCTCCTGTGCTGGATTATTCTCTATGCTCCTGCAGTACGCTTGTGCTCACAGTGATCTTCTGCCTCTCGCCATGCGTTTTGTTCTCCAGTGATTTCCTCTGAGTCTAGTGAGTTTTTGGTGCCTTGTCACTATTTTTTGTTGTACTTTGTCTTGCTGTTTTTTTCCCATATTTATGGTGATTTTCTGTTTTGCATTTTCTGTTGTTACTTTTCCCTCCGAGAGAGTTTTTGTTGATACTTTGCTTGAATGTATTTTTATGAACTGACTTTCTGTGCAAACTTTGTTAATAAATGACTATACTCTGCGACTGGGTCCTGGCTTCCTTGACTGGCATGTAACAGACATGTTGATACTTCAAAATTCACGAGTGGGGTATTTACATAAGTACTTATGTTATGAAACAAGCTGTGAAAATGCTCTCACCATCCAATGACTTTATATCTAAATTGAAAAAACATTTACAGGTAAGACCACCGCGAATGTTAACAACACAGAAATCAAGTTGGCTAGCTAACCTGTCCACTACTACTACTACTAGTACTACTGCTACTGGGTGACATTTAACTGCACATAATTACAACTATTAATCTAAACACGCCATCACACATAATAAACCAGCAGTAAACATAACTGAATTAGGCTAAACAATTTCGCCATATTATTTGGTACTGAGGTGGTCCAAAAGTCAGGTTACATTACTTTAATATTGTGATACTTGGATTCGACTTGAACATTGTCTACATTTTTTTAACAGGTGATCAGTAATCATATCAGAATACAAAGTAACCCTCCCAACCCTGCTTATGCATATAGTCAGCCACTTTATTCACTGTAATTTGTGGGATGCAGGTTTAATGCAGTCTTTAGCCATTATGTGAAGGCTGCAAAACTGCCCTTGTGACAACTCTGCAGCAGATATGTCATATTTCCTCTGAATATTAGGGAGGCAATGCCGCTAAATGTCCCTGCTTAAAATCATTTTTACTGCATGTCATAACACTACTTCACTATACAGGGCCACTTGTGAGTCTTGGTATTTGATAAGACAAAAACTGTAATAAATCTCCAGAATTTATCTTTTGCACCAGCAATGCGTCATTAAGCATTTAGTTATGCCGTGATTCATTGAATCAGTTTGACTGTCATTAATTATTTCTATCTGTATATTCCAGCCTGATCTGTCTCCAGAGTCTTTGTTCTCGTCTTGAAAGATCCTTCAACCCACATGAAAAGAAAAGCTCACTCTTTCATGGGTCTGGGTGACGGTGATCAAATGGAATCTGAAAGTGACACCTTCTTCTTCTTTAGGAATGATAAACACACTAGGGATAGTCATTTATAGACTTTGTTTACATTATTCCACAACACTGGGCTTGAGAAGTTTCTAGAAATATAAATTATAAATGCTGAATTGACTTTATAAAGGAACATTTTCATAGATAGTTACCCTGTAGTCGCTGGCAGTAACGTAGAAGATGGGCTGGAAAGCGAGCCAGATGATGCAGGTGGTGTACATGGTGAACCCAATGAACTTGGCCTCATTGAAGTTTTCGGGGCACTTTCGTGTCTTGAAGGCATAGACAGTGCAGAGGACGATGAGGATGCAGTTGTAGGTGAGTGACATTAACATGCTGCTGTCCCTGCTGTTGCACTTGAGGGTGACCACGTCTCGCCTCTCTGGGCCCACCTCTTTCCGAACCCCTGGCACCTCCACCAACAGCCAGATAAGAGCTACTAGCAGCTGGCAGGAGATAAGAGCACCACAGATGGCTACCTGGGAGGCGGGGCTGATGAAACGCGGCCGTTGGGCTCCATCCTTCACCCCACTGAAGATACGAGCAATACGGTTGGTCTTGGTTAGAAGAGCTGAGTAGCACACTGCGAATGAGGTGCCCAGGCCTAGTCGCCGCAGGGTGCAAACAGCAGTGGAAGGTTTGGCAATGTAGATGAAGGTCATGAGGTAGCACATCAGCACTCCCAACAAGAGAATGTAAGAGAGTTCACGCCCACTTGCTTTAACCACAGGTGTCTCGTTGTGCTTGAAGAACAGGCCCACGACCGACAGGGTGCACAGTATACCAAGACAGGAGATGGTGACAGGCCCGATGGCCCAGGCATCCTCCCAGCGGATGTATTCTTCAGGCAGATCATAGCAGCCAGTCAGGTTAGCCAGAGGCCACTGACCAAAGCTGCAGTCAGCACAGGTGAACTCATCCTGCAGGTACTGGTAGGGCTGGCAGGGGATACAGATCCAGCAGCACACATCTCCAGGCTGCATGCTCTTCACCTCATTCTTCTTGCACGGGTCGCTGCACTGGGAGGTGGGGGGTCCGAAGCCACGCCAGGGCACCAGGCTGGTGTTCAGGGTCAGGGTCTGGTCCCAGTAGCCGACCTTCCTGTAGATAAACTTCCCATCTTCTTTGTGGTAATGGAAGATGTTGTAGCGACTGATGCTGTCGCCAAATGAGTCGAAGCGCACCATGTTTTCTGTGTCTGTAGGTCTGAATGGAGCTGGTAGGAAGTAAAGAGTTGAGTGGAACAGAAAAATTCATTAATAAGGGTAATAAAAAACTGTAGCCAGTATCTTAGCAGAACAGTGTGATTTATATAACAAACAGTAGTTAAAGGAAGCAGTATGACTGAAACCTCCTGGTTGGTTGATCAATTGGTTGGTCTTTATTCTCTTGTCCAGCCAAATTCTAACTGGTTGGTCAGTTATTGGTGTTACTTTCATGAGGAAAGAAGTGCTTCTTAATCTAATATTGCCAGGGGAGGGGATATATGAGTGATAGGCTATTTACTGAACATTTACTGGGCTCCAAACTAATTGACACCATGTCAAAGTACCAGCACAAATGACTACATCAGCCCCCAGCCTCAGAGGACAGAAGAGCTGAGTGGATAAACAGTTTATTTTTGATGACAACATGTTTGTGGACTGCTTTAACAACCATGGCCGGTAAGCTCAAGGATAGATGGGAATCAGCTGTCTGTGGCCTGATTTCAAACTTGAGAGCTGTGCATTTTTGCCATGTTTTATGTTGTTTTAGTGTTTATATTATAGGTTATCCTATCGAATTTGGTGTTAGCATGCTGCATGGCTACTGAAATGGATGACTAATGCTCTAATATTGAAGGACAGTTAAGAGAAACTAATTTAAAGCCAACTAAATAACGGGAGTAGCAGTCAGATGCCAGAAACTGTTTTTTTTTTTCATGATGCTCTTTGTGGAAGATTATACTGCAGCGCAAATTGTGTCAGCGCTTACTTTGTATGTACATGGAAACCAATGTGATTCTCATTGTTGATGTGTATGCTTGTGTTGCTGCTGTAGTCTATGTAACAGTAAATTTATTTCATAGACATACCCTGAAGATAACTTTATGGCTACATGTGAAAAAGAAATGGCCAAACTACAGGAATTCATTTGCTTGGCAATGCTGTGTAACTTTGATTAGCTCCCATTTAGGTTAGAGTGCACTCAGTGCACTGTGGCTAATTTAGTTAATCTACAGATTTTCCATCGAGCAATTGAAGAGTAGGTAGAATTTTAGCCAACCAAGATTTTCTTTGGTTGACTACAGCCCTGGAAAGCAGAATTCATCCTGTCTGACGGCACTCACCCCTGCACCTTGAGTTTCAGATCTTGCTACTTCAAATACACGAGTCAGAACCAACAGTTATAAACATTCCTTCATACTCTCACCATCACTACTAATATCACTCAAATATTAAGCTGTGATCAGCTTGACCACTCATCCACACTTGGTAAACATTTGTAATATTTTTACTTTTTATTATGTGGCATTTCATTTTCCTGTGTGTGATATTGTGACATTGTGTGTCATTTCTGTTTGTTACTGCTACACAACAATTGTGCCTCTGGGGACAAACAGTTCTACTTGACTTGACTACTTAAAGCTACTGTAAACCATTTGGAAAAAGTCATATTCATAAGTCTTGAGGTAATAAGACAAGGACAATAGAAAATAAAAGAATCTGAAGGTGCAGTTTTTTGTAACTAAACTAAGTCATGCGATTTGATGATATACTAGCAGTATTACTGTACATCCTACTTGTATTTCCAATGATGCTTAAAATCATAAAAATGCAACATAAAAATATGCCGCTGCCCTGGCATATAATTACTTAATTGCTCTAAATACCCAACCTGCTGGTTTCTTGCCATTTAGGCTCGTCTAAATGTGAATATTCATTCATCCATCCAATATCCAATATTCTCAGAATAGTATGTTCTAGATAGTTTCCCCTCCCACTGAGTCCTCCATGCTAATTAATGAATTATTTTTGCTAATTGAATAATTACAAAGCCCTTTTCAGTGCTGCAGAGGAAATCATTTGAAGTCTTAATCCAGTGGCATGCTTATTTTCAACCCCCGTTTGCTCCACATGAAAACATTAACAATGAATTTTCTCCCCTTCTCAGCTACTTAAAACAGTTTGACAGGCAAAAGGTCCACAGAACACAAGCATGTTTGCTTCCATTGCTGTGCTTACCTTCGAATTTAGTCTTCAAGATGAACTCCTTGTAGAACCGTTTGCCGTTACCTGGTTTCATGGCATCACAGACCTTGGATGTGTTGGAGCATACAGCTTGCCTCATGTTGTGCAGAGCATAGGCCATGGCATACACTGCATTTACCACAAACATGATCTTAGACTCCTGCTCAAAAGTTCCATCTCGAAGGCTGTGTTCACTGCAACCAGGCTCCTGGAGGCTACAGCCAAAGCGGTGCTCCCAGAACTCTTTGAACCAGGGGTTCCTTGTGTTGGTGTATGGGTTCAGCTTGGTGAAGTAGTCTTCGAACTCTCTAATTGGGTAGGAGGCCAGCTCGATGGTGAAAGCTCTGTCTGCTGCGGTCTCGCTGCCCCTCACCACACTCTCCTGCGCTCCCCATCCATCACTTGCCACCCAGGTGAAGGTGACATTCATGCGAGTAGCCGCCACCAGCAGCTCACGGGCGTCTTCGCTGCGGGTGAACAATATGACCACCCTGGCGTTGGACTTCTGCTGGAGAGAGCGGATCACGTTCTCATAGCCTTGGCGGTTCATGGAGCGGCTCACCTTAGCTGAAGTGGCGATGCAGATTTGGCGAGTGCGGGCCTCCTGCTGGAAGGCATCAATGCCAGTCTCACCATAGTCACCCTCTGATGCCACTGTTGACACATAGGTCCAGTTGAAATAACGCAGGATCTCAGCCATGGCCTTGGCCTGGTAGAAGTCAGGGGGCACAGTGCGAGCAAAGTAGTCATAGCGAGTTTTATCGCTGAGCTTTGAACTGGTGGAGGCATAGCTGATCTGAGGGATCTGGAACAATCGCAGGAGGTTGGCCACCTGAAGTAAGAGAAGATAAATATTTCAAGAAGTGTATTCTAGCATTGTAAAGCTTCATTTCATAGTTGCTAAGCTTTTATTGCGTTTGCTGCTGGAATCAAATGAAGAACATTGTTGCTACACAGTATGCATCTTACTGCTCATCAGAACGTCCTGGGAAGGCTTTATTTGATGAGGTAACAAGTTGTATTTTGGGAAATCTTGGCACAATTCCTGCAGGTTAGGTTGAAATTGCAGGGCTAATGTCAGTCATACGAGCTGAGTAATTATTAATGGTTATTATGTTATGCAACTCTTCCTAATGAGAATGCAAAAGATTGAAATATGATTGGTTGTATACACTTTAGATTTGTATTTCCATTTCCTTTGATAATATCAGGATATTAAAGAATGGTTAAAAAAAAACTTTGCTTCACACAGAAAATAAACCCCACAGTCCTGTGTTTCACACATTATCCACCCATGACTGCTTGACATGGACTTTGTTGGAATTTATACTATGTTCAGTCTTTGCTTAATGTTACTTATTTTAACACAAACCAAGATCTTTTCCTAAAGCTAGCCAAGTATTCTGGCGCCTAACCGTAACCAAGTAGTTTTTGTGCCTAAACCTAACAACTGTGACATTTCACACTAACACGCAGGCAGAAATGGTGCAGCAATGAACTATCTTCATTCTAATCATGTTGTCAGTACTGTGTTCATGTTAACAGACATACAAAACAATACAGTTGCTGGCCAGACCAAACAAAACTGAAACGCATTAGAGCTGAAACACATTATGAAACTTGGTAGAGCTATGGGAGACTGCAAAGTTGGGTCATAATTAGCCGAGGATTTGTCACTACGAATGGGCACTGTCACATTACACATAATGATTCTATCTATTGTTATTCTAAAAATATTGATTTTAGCCACTTTAACAGATCTAAAGCAGGGGTTCCAAAACTTTTTCAGCTTGACACCAAAAAGGGAAACTTTGTGTCCCACTCAAACTTTCCACATTGGACAAGTCTTTGAGTTGGGATGAGATGTCGGAATGTTAATCAGGGCTTGAAAGACAACATTACTCTAATAAAATATGTTACCTAGCTATCAACACACTAGTCACAAACTACCAACACTGAACAGACCATGCTTTTGCAGCTGACAAGCATGAAAATTGCTTGTTACAACATTCTTGCCGTTTAAATGGCACCTATGATAGCTAACAATTTTGAGTCAACAAAATGCTGCAATGCTACATTTCAGAGCTCTCAAGTCTTATTAAGCATTTTTGCTTTTAAACTTGTAGATATCCATCTGGTCTGTAGGTGAAGTGGAGCCATTAAAGGGCAGAGTTACTGTCTGATGTGCTTCAGCTCCTTTGCAGAGACTGGCGGTGGAAACAGCGACAATTCAATGTTCTTCTATCTCAAACTGTTTACTCTGTCAGGGATCCACATCACCAGCAGCTACAGCCACAAATCCCTTCACAGATAGTGCCAGATAACAACAGCAACAATGGCACAGAGATAAGAATTTTTATCAGTGTGTTTTGCTACTTTCTTGAGTTAAAACCATTCTGTCAAGTCATTAAAGTCTCATGACAGGTTCTGTCAGACATTGTGATGCCCACCTAACCCATGACAAATATATGGATTTCCTTGTGGAGATGATAGTCGATGGTGATTTCAGCAGGGGTGAATGATAAGCTTTGACTAAAAACTCAGCGAGGCATCCGTGTTGGACACAAGCCTGCTGCAATGATTGTGCCAGAGTCATAACATAAAATCACTGCAATTATTTTCCCACACACCGTTACAGAGCTGACTATGACAGAGAGCTGGCGAAAACTTGTCATTTCACAGGATTCCTCATGAGACACAGTGGTGATTAGTGAATACCCATGAGGTTCAATATGACTACCTCCTCCCTCAGGCATCATTGTATGCCTGGAGGCTTCCCAAACAATGGCATCCCCATGGATATAATTGGAACCCTCCACACTCTCACTAAGTCCTATTAAAAGTACTGTTCTCTGTTACAGCTCACTCAATCAAACCCATGAGAACTTAAACAGAGCTATCAATCCTTTCTGTGATATATATAAAGAGAAATCCCCCGTGTTATATACTGTGTGTGCACAAGAATCACAGTTTTCTGCATGTGGTGCATGATCTGGACATGTTACCCAATGATCTGTTTTTAGTAACACTAGCAGCATAGCTCTAGGGGTGTCAGTGCTGTTCTGTCCAAACTGAAATTGGCTATCTCAAAAAATTGGGGTAGTTTGCCGTGAAATTTGGTGCATACATCCATGTCTGCAAAGGGTGAATTAGCATTGGTGATCTATCATCTACTTCCACATCAAGTCAAACTTCATTCCTATCAGCATCAGCTGTATTTTGTGTTAAGTGTTAAATTAAGTGTCATGGCCAAAACAATTAGCAATATTGTCATGATATGTAGAGACATTTTGTGTATTTTGTCTCTTTAAATTACACTCAAAATGCAAGTGTAGGGAGTTGGAGAAAGAGTCTGTGCAAATATTTATGTGTGTCACACTATTAGCATGACATCAACATTTCATTTCATCATATTATGGTTATCGTCAGTGCTGGTATATCACAACGCCCCTGTTGCTAATGTTAGCAAACTAACACACTGAACTTTTAAACTTTTATCTTAGCAGCCACGTCCAACGTTCAGCATACAAATGCTTTTATACCTTAAAAAAATAACAAGAAAAATATAACAAAGTGATTAAAATAATTGACTATTAAAATGAACTATAATTACTGCCTTGCGGTTGTATGCCTCAGTCACCCAGTCAAGTTGCAGTTTACATCCATTCTGTCCAGACTCGTATAAGGCAGGTAGTGAAGACTTTATGAGTTCAAAGATAATGTGAAACATGTGAGAAACATGCTGTCCTCAGTTGGAGGCTGTTTTTTTTTACAGAGGAGTACAGAGGATTGATCGAGAGCTGAACATTATGATGACACAGTGAAGTTGACCTTCACTCTCACCCTCACTTCATCATTTTATCCTATTAGACATTTGTGTGAAATGTTGTCAAAATATCTAAATAAATTCTTGACTTATGGCCAAAAATGTATTTTGTGACTAACCAGTTCATCCTGGAGTCTAAGTGGACGTTTGTGCCAAGTTTGAAGAAAGTCCGTCCAAGCATGTGCACAAGATATCATGCTCACAAGAATGGGATGGATGAATGTACTGACGGACAAACATTGGGCTCTCAGCGCCAGCCGGAGGCATTATGTTTTCAAATCATAACGCCTCTGGCCACAGCAGTCATCGGTGCAGAGGCATAAACATCACATCCAAGAACAGATGATGAAATAATTACATCATAAATAAATGAAAAATGAAATGTCCTTTCTCACAATCTCATTCATTGCTAAAATGCTAAACTAAGAGGGTGAACATTATACCCGCTAAACATCAGCATATTAACATTGTTGTGAGCATTTTAACAAGCTGATGTTGAAAAGAACCACAGTGCTGCCTACAGCGTATGTACAACCTCACAAAGCTGCAAGCATAGCTATGAACTCTTTTTATTCTTCATTTTTCTTCCTTCAAGAGTTTTCTTGCATTACTTTCTCTGACTGCACAGTTATCTCCTCTAGACAACCTCACCTTGTCATGGCTATGGTCAGTCTTAATATAAAGACATATTACTAGAGTAATTGACTACTTGGCATTATATATGCAATGCAAACGCACTCTGCTTTGCCTCAGAAATTACTGACATTAACCCTGATCTGCAAGCGCCCGTGTGCTTAACCTCCTTTAGCTAAAACACCCCACAGACAAGAACAAGCAGAAAACACGGGCACACTATAGGCTCTTGAGGGGATGAATGGAGTAAATATGATGTATTTAGACAAGCGCACTGCACCCAGCAGTATAGTCCTCTCCACTGTTTGCAGCTGAATATAGGGCAGAGGTCTCATCAAATTATCCACTGAGAGACATGATTTCTCTTGTTAATGTATAGGGAAGCCTGATTGGATCCCTTCTTTTACTGATTCATTTATGTTGCCACAGATATACTGTATACAATATTTTGTATGCAGCAGGCTACCATATGAGCAGCCTGCACACTGAGTCAGTCAGTCAGTCACACTTGCATAGTAATAAGGTAATTTCCTCTTGCCGGGTTTTCAGGCAGGCAGTTGGCCTTCATCAATAGATTCTTGGAGAAGCTTGACAGCGCACCTTTCAGGACGGCGCTGGAGTGTGTGACAGTAACCGTCTGTTCGTCTTCACGCGGTACTTCCCTCTCGCTCTCTCACTATCGACAGATAAGTCAGATAAGAACACATTCACATAACAGGCTCAGAAGTATCATACTGTAAATATTCTCTCATTGCCTGAGACTCCACAAACTCAAAACTTGGATTTAATTTTTTAATAATTAAGTCACTGCAGTAGATGGTACAGTCTGACTGACACTAATTTAGGTTTTTTAAGACTTAAATTATCTAAGGAATACTTCAGATGTTTACAAGTGAGGTTACTTATGGTACTTACCAATAGTTAGTGTATTTCCTATAGTAAATAGTGGGCTAGGGTTAGGGTTAGGCACTTATTGAGGCAGTGTGTTAGAAGCAGAGAGGAGTACCAGCAAGGAAGCTAAGCAATGAACTCCTATGGACAGGTCATCAGCAAAACATATTTTACCCACTTAAAAAGGTCAGACCAAAAAATCCATATCAGTTTAAGTGTGTGCAATATTTAGAATATTTTCACAGCTTCACTTTGCTGTCAGACAGCCTTTTCTGACTGGAAACCGATGTTACGTAAGCCAAATATCATTCTCTCCAAGGCAACCAGACTCCTTGAGGAAAATATTGTGTGACTTCTGTGTTTTAAAAGGTTAGTTCAGATTCACCAAAGTCACACAAATAAAATAAACTGAAGGAGCCAGCAATAGACCACCAGCTCCCATATTCTGTGAGGTAAAATGACTGTTTGTCCTTAGTGAGTCTAGTTGCTTTAAAAAGGGAGTGTTATTTGACTTATTATATACAGTGGCTTTCCACAAAGGCTGTCTGATGGAATATGGTATTTCGCCTGGGGGCAGTGCCTTACGTCGTGTGTCACACAGTGTTGCGTGCCTGATGCACGCTCTTGTCAGCTCACTTTGGGTTGTCTCTATTTTCTGGGTAAGTTAGCAAAACCATAACATATAAAGTTGTTTATTAACCTAATCTTTGCCAAGATTAAACCTACAGGAGACCTCACGCCTGATTGTAACTTCAACCTGAGATGATCATCAGTTTATGAAGATATTTTGCTTCTTGTACTGCTGGCTGTCTGAAACTATGGCTAATATTACCTCCCTGCAGATTTCCAAATGATGAATTCTCAAATTGGCCATCATAATCTGAAAAATATAACTAAATAGTGCTAAAATATATTGACAATATGAATTACATTATGTCCAACAATAAATATAAATTACAATGATGGGGACTATATTCTGATATCAGTGTAGTATTTTGTCCTAATGGGCTTACAAAGCTCACAAACATCAAATACACGTATTGTATGCATGTATTGTAGTTTGTCTAAAATAAAATATTCTAGAAAAAAAAAAAAAAGGTACACTTAAACTGATATTGAATTTTGGGTGGATCTTTTCTTCTTCTTTCTGGCAAAACTATGTTTTCTGCTGACCCTGTCCACAGCAGTACGTTGCTTAACTTCCATGCTGGTACTCCTCTCTGTTTCTGACACTCTGCGTCAATGAGTGCCTCATTAAGCTCCCCTCTAAATAATCTGAACCATCCCTTTAAGCATAGCCATTCCATACCTAGAACTTTTGACTTTGCCGTAACCTGAACCCATCCCCAGTGACACAAACTTTTTTAGCTTGTTTGGATCACAACTGCGGGACTTGGAGGCACCAATTAGGTGCTCTTCACAGTCCACTGGTTTGAAATCCAAAAGTGGTCCCCAAATGAGCAATAGCTTGGACCACAGTGTCTAAAAAATAATACACGAGAGAAGCATAGCCTCACCACAGCCTCCCGGTATGAGATTGTATATTTTCATTTTAACTATATGAAGTAATGTGTTTACTCTTTTGAGATATAGAAATAAACTGAATAGTGCCCATTTGTTGTCTGAGAACAAGTTTATACAAGTACACAATAAACTGCAAATTGCGAATCATTGCATTAGTTAGATTAATGACCTCATTTGTGTTACAGGTTATATATCATGGTGATTATGCCAGTGCATTACGCAGTTAAAGCCTTGTTTTGTTTTTATTATTTAGCAGGTTCATTAGAGAAACAGTAATTGTTTTCTATAATCTTCTATAATGTTTTCTATAATGTTTCCCCCCCATATATGCTTCTTTGCTTTCAGTGTGAAACCCAAACTGTCCAGTTGGAGTCTCATTGCAGTAATAGCAAACATGCTTTATTATATACAGAGTGGAGTGATTGCATAATATTTAATACAGACTAATACTACCCAACAAATACCATATGTCACCATATGTCCAGCAAAAGAGCATTGCTGATTATCATAATTTCAGTGGCTTGTTTTGCAGACAGGGACTAAAAATCTGTTTCACTCTAAAAACATCCACTGAAGTATGTCCTTATCTAGCATGAGACAAGGATTATTATTTGGATCATTGTCTGTGATTTTTCTTTTTTTTTGTCCCAAATATTCAGTTATAATTTTTTGTACCAAAGTATAAAATAAATGGACTAGTTATAATGCATCATTTAATTTAGATTGTATTATCATATTGCAGATTGTATCATGTTATTCATATTTCAAACATTCTCGTCCACAAGAGACTCTGTGTGCAGAGACTGTTTCACAGTCGATGGAAATTAAATTGCTGTTTTCCTGAATGTGATTCCACTGCTTTTTTTTTTTATTAAATTAAATTCGGGACTATTTATTCATAACCCCCACTGCACTGTAGTTCTTACTCTCCTGTTAAATCATTTCTTGTTTTCATCTTCAATTTTATTTCATTCTTTTAAATCCTATTTGTGTTTTCTTTTGTATCTTTTCTTAATGACTTTCATGTGGTATGTAAAGTACTTTGAACTGCCATGTTGCTGAAAGGTGCTGTATAGATGAACTTGCCTTCTCTAAAATCTCCAGTTAATGACCTGCTCCACTCAAAAAGGAGTTTTGCTCATTATTCCTTCAATTGGATATTTGACCTTCGCAGTGCAGAATGATTCATGTGTGCACGAGTCTGATGCTAGAAGGCTGTTTTCATATTCACCTGCTGTGGAAGTTTCTCTGTGCCCAACTTAAATCTTAGTTTAAGACGTGTACGAGCAGGATTTGACATCACACCTAGCTTGGAAATCAACTGTGGTCCAGTTTGCAACTGAACATATAGTGAGAATGGACTTTTCAGTGTAGAGGGAGACATCTTGTGTCCAGCAGTTCAACTTTTGAAATGAAGAATATTTGCATATACATAAAATCAGATTTTTCTTTCTATTAGAAATACTGAAATAAGAAATTTTGACCATTGCACATCACTAACAATATTTAATTGATGGATTCCGTATAAAATGTGTCTTTCAGTGTCTGCCCATTTTTATTTTTTTAATGGATGTGGTCATGTTTAGCTAACAGATAATAACCAATCACAGCAACTCTGTACAAACAAAGGTCATGTAACCTACATGAGGTTTTTGTTAGTTATTTTAACCTGTTTTATTTTGAAGTTTATTTTAATTTGCCTTCTGCAGCCTAGAAGTGTTTTTAGTGTTTTAAAACATCTCTGGTGTGGATCTCTAAATAAATAAATGCATTTATTTGTCAAAAAGAAAACATTTTTAAGGATCCCATTTCTAAGTCCCTTAGCTTTCTCTGTCACTTTCAGCACCACTTTTACTCTTCCCTGTGTTGCCTTTGTGGCACAAGCTTCCATCAAATAAATTACATGACAAACAGCCAATGAATAATATAACATAATGTGCTAATGTGTGTTCACAGTGTGCAGTGTACAGCAACAGATAAGAAGTCTATGGTCACTTCACACTATGTGCAGCACTCTGCACTGTGAATATTTACTGCAGTAATACCACAGCTATTAAAGTAGTTAAACATGTCAAAGATCTGCTGTGAGCGCTGATATTTAAAGAATACAGGGAACAGGTAAGCTGGGAACATGACAGTGTAGTAATTACTGGTGTCTGGCTTTAAGATCTAATACATTTGATATATCTGAGTCAATCAAACAAGAAAAAAAGATTGCACACAAAGAACATTTTCAAGCTCCTCTTTAGATCTTTAGACATATGAATCCATAAGCTCCACTGTGTAACTGAGTAGTTACTGCTTGATATGATGTGTATAAGATGCATCGTGAGGAGTATTATGGGATTTCAGGCCAGCGTTTCTTCAAAGGAACAGAAGCATTGAGGGAAGATATGAGACAGCTGGAACATAGGCAGTCTCTTACTCATGTGTCTGTCATGATTTTTTTCAACATGGAAAGTCCATCTGTATGTCCCCGAGGTCCCTGTCAAGCTGAGCCCTACAGTGGATACAGTAGATGGCATGCAGATTGAACTTAAGGATGTACACTGCAGCAACCACTTACCAAAGATCCAGAAATACATATTATGCATAATGGATATAATGCACACGGCTACAAAGTTTTGGTATAATGTAGTAAAATGTGCAATTTATAGCAAAATCCTTGACAAATATAAATGTACGTAAAATAAATGTATGTGAACCACAGAGGTGTTTTCATAAGTAACTCCATACTGTGCACATGCAATGACATGCAAACAAAGCTGTCAGGTAACGTGTTTATTGATTATATTAGATAATCTGGTTCCTGAAGACAAATTTATTCAACACAAATGCAAAATACAAAGTTTAATATAATCATCTACTTGTTATCTAAACATAATGTTGTAAATATGATTATAGAGTGTGGTCTAGACCTACTCTATATGTAAAGTGTCTTGAGACAACTTTGTTGTGAATTGGCGCTATATAAATAAAATTTGATTTGATTTGATTTGATTTACAAAGATGTTGCACAAAGAGTACCACAAATTATCCATGCCAAGCTTGCATTGGGTCCCATTAGGAATAATCTAGTTCAATTTCTGAAGATGAGAAATTATTCCTGTAGAAGGGAACTCACAGAAATGTAGCGAGGAGGGAAATAATAGAAATGCTAGCTCTCCTAGATGCCAAAAATACACTCAAGATAATAAAAAACATTTTTAGGTAAAGTGACATTAGTTCATATGAATATCAATATGTTATAATAACTATGAAAACATGTTGATTCCAGTCACTGGTAACACCTTATTTGGATATCGCACCGACAGAGCGTGTTTGTAAATTTTCAAAAGTTTAAACAATTCAACTGTTTCACTTTGTCTGTAACAGATTATTTATTTGGTTGAACTTGAACTACTCACCCAACCTGTGCTATACAAATATCCAACAATTAATACATGAATATTCAACAAACAATTGAGGTTTTATTGTTTGTTTGTTTTGTTTTGTTTTTTCAAAAATTAAAATATGTTTGAAAATACACATCAAAATGAATCAAACATATTATCAAAGATAAATCAGCCTATTCGTTTAACAAAAAAGCCCAGAGCATTTAATTTGACAGAGGGCTACGCATGAACCCTCGTACAAACGTGAGCTAGCTACTATATCACTGAGCAGGACTATCCACAACAATGAACAAGTTAGCTACATATTATTAACAAATATTGGCCAATTAGCTATATTATCATCCCAAGTGTACACACACTCTTGTTAGCCACAATCATTTTGTGACTGTGTGAGCAAGAGACTAACCCACCTAACATTAGCATCACTACAGCTGCTGCTGCCTTGGCAGTTATGGGTAAGTACAAACAAGAGAAGACCTGAAAATATTCAATGCAATATTCATAGTAGGGGTCTCTGCTCTCTCTATTAGCAAAGGAGTCTGTGGCCTGAAATACATTTAAGACCCCTGATTTAATGGCATCTAGCAGTGAGGGTAGCAGACTGTAAACACAAACAGATGGTCTCACTCTCCCCTTCCAAGCGTGCAGGAAAACACAGGGTCAAAGGTAATGGCAAGTTTGCAATATTTTAATGTATGCAGCAGTCTAAATTTTGAGCCAAATATCCACTGAGAAGAAACAGCATCAAAACTAAATTATGCTGTAATCTATTGTGGAGATATGGCTGAAACAGCAGAACACCAGTGTGACTTAACTGACCGTGTGACATCCAAAACAAACATCCTAAACTTGGATCTATTTTGTAGTTTGTTCTCACTAAGACAATTTGAGGCAAACCTGAGCACCGGGTAGTTCTTCAGTGTGACTGCAGTGCCTCTCTGCTTCCAAGGCTGATTCTTCTAAATTGGAAATTGGATCAACAACTTCACAGTGCTGCTGCAACACCTCTGATGCATTTGCTCGTTTGCATTTGTTTTTGCCGACTGATCTCTCAGCTCTTGGCATTTTCTTGTTTATTCGCACTGCCAGTAAAGGAAAATCATAGAAAAGGCAATGCAGACCGTTCAATAGCCTGTGCCATTTCATCATATATCTGCTGGATCAGCTCCCCATCTGTTCTGCAGCTGATGAGGATTATTCCTGATTTGAAGCGGCTTTGTTGGATCCTTCCATTCAAAGTTTTAGAATTCAATAGGTATAATTTTATGGGAAGATAAATGTTCCCCCATTTATTTTATGTAATAAATGTGAGAGAATGCATACTGCTTCTATATATATACTATATATATGCACATACATATACCTATACATATATACATATACATATTTTGAATACATTTTGTTTGCTTTCTTTCCTGGAGTTAGATGAGATGTAAAGTCTGGAGCTAGCAGGGGGGAACTGCTTAGCTTAGCATGAAGACTAAAACCAGGAGGAAGCAGCTGGCTCCATCCAAAGTTCAAAAATACCTCTAAAACTTCTAACACAAGTATTTCTTTTGTTCAAGCAATACACAGATAGCAATGTTTTTCTGCCATATGTCTTGATGAACCAGTTTATCCATCCACACAAGACTATTGTGTAGCATTTTGGTTGCCTGGCAACATCACTGTGATGACAAGACTCCAGGAAGTCACTGTGCCTGTCTAATTCAACTCAAATAAATATGTATTTCCCAAAATGTGGAATGCATCCAAAACTCCACACCAACATGCTATTTACTACGGGGAAACAGTCTGTGAAGTTTATTATGCTGCATTCCAGACAACAATGTCAAAATTTCCCAGTTGAAATTCCTAACTTCCGACCTCAGAACTTTCCAGGTGCTTGACGCCAAAAGTAAACAAACAACATGGCTGAGTGTGACAAATTGATGAGTTTCTTTGGCAAGTGTATGTACAACTGAACCCTCAGCAGTTCAGCCTCTTTGCATAAACGAAACAATGGGGGGGAAACGACATGAGAGGTAACAGATGCCATTTTATTTATTTAACGGCACTTAATAACACTGGCATCATAGTTTGACATCAATTTACATGCAGAACAGGTTTTACTATATGACTGGATGTATTATTTTAGGCTTCCACGGGTTCTGTCATTGATGTGTGACATCAGACAAGTTCTTCTTCATGAGGTCGGGGTTGATGGATTTACCCTCAGTTCGCAAGTAGGAGCTCAGACTTTGAGTGGCATTCCATTGTACTTTTCCTTGTAGGAGGTTGGGAAATTTCCATGACCATGTTGTCTGGTATGCAGCATCAGTATGTCCATTGTCCAAACCTAAGCAGGCTATGAATCCAATAGTATGCAAAGTGCATAGGTCTACTGTTTCCAGGGTAATATTCAACATGTTTATTAACATTTGACCAAAACCATAATCTTTTCCTAGCTTTAAAGGGCGACCCCATCTGCACCCTTTTCTGGGTTTTTTAAATGAAAAATCCCACTTTGCAATTAACAAAAAGCGGTGATGATTAGGGGGTTTATATATATATATGGCAACACCATCATGCAGAAACATACATGAGGTCAAGTGGGAAAATGTTTATTTAGAATGGCTATGGGAAATGGCATTTTGACGCTTAAACATGTAACAACCAATATTTAATCATTTCAATACATAAGGAACACTGTGGGAAGCTACAGAATAATATAAAAACTTAAAAAAACTAAATAAATAATAGACCCACCTTTAAACCAAAGTGCTGTTGTTGTCGAGACAGACTCAGAACATGAACCACCCCATCATCCACCCAGACCACCTCCGAGCAGCTCAGATACAGTACATAAACATGGCACTTAATCCACTCAAAAAAACCTTGCCTCTGAACATAATCAAGACAGCAATTACGTTTGCTAACACACTTGGCAAAAACAATTTAGTAATATATAAACATAATCTCTAGGAGACAGAGTTGACTCAATGGGTGGTGCAGTGTATTTTCTACTTGAGTATATAAAAAAGAAACTCTTGCCCTGATTTCAGAATTTGATGTGATCTCATGTGAGGTCTTGTTTATTGAAGGCTCAGCAAGGCAAGATATCTTTACAAGTAAACCCAACGTGCTTTATGTGCTGTATCTGTGGATACCCACCCACCCAAAGAACCCACACACACAAACACACAAAGACTCAAACACAGAAGCGCACATACAACAAAGGGCTGAACAGATAATAAGATATTCAAAGGAGCAGATGCACATGTAAACAGGTATGTTTCATACATAACACCACACTGCATATATTCAAGTCTGTTGGCCAGAGCTGTACGTGACTGAATATCAGCGTTTGTGTACCTGCCAGGGAATGCAGCAGCTGAGAGAAACGTGTGTTGTTCTGCTTACATGCGCTATTTCAGGAGGAGACAATTCTTCACATTAAACTTACATCTATTACTTCCTCCCACCAGCAAAACAATGCTCACCACAAGAGACCTTTCGAACTACTCTCAAGTACAAGGATATATCTGTGAAAAATGTTGCTCTTTATCATCTGCTCAGCTTAAAGGTTTGAAATATCACTTCTAGCCTCCAGCACTTATGAAATAAACTTAATAAAGCCAGTAATTTTAACCGTTATTGAGACTGGAGAGCTGTGCTCCTGTCACACCCGGCTCTAAATAACAGCTACAGGTTCTGAGTGGAGACGGCTAATTTATTCCTATGATACTGTGTGAAAAAAACAACAGTTCTTAAGACAGACGAGATGAAGGGGAGTGCGTCTGGAAATCGATATGCTAGCAATATTATTGACCGCGCGAGTCCTGACTCTAACCAACCTTCCACTCATTACAATGTTTCCCTTCACTTTGAATGACATTCTGATGTGCTAATTAGGGAGCAGAGCTGTTTTCTCCGAATGTGCTAAAACTTCCAGTTCAAAAATAACAGTGTCTAAGAGAGGAGAGGAGGAGATTTTTTTATTTTTTTTTTTGGGGGGGGGGGGGATTCAGCTATAATATCATATGATAAACAAGACCCTTTTGAAGTTAACACCAAAGCAGGATTTTTTTTTTTCACCCGACGCAATCTGTGAAGACGGAAACACAATAAAGATAGAGCCCTCACCATCTCCTCTGCACGACACATCAACAGACTTAATAAACCAGCGCAAACCAAAAATATTAAACTTCAATATACGGCTGAACAGATCTGAACTCTTGTAACCTCAAATTATTGAAGACCTTCCCAGCGGCTTCAGCAGTGGTATGACAGAGTTTGTCTAATGTGTTGTTATCTTGTCTTAAAGGATTAAGCGGATGTTTTTGAAATATAAATTTTGGGATGTTCAATTTTAAGGATACTAGATTCTCAATAACTATCATATGAAGGGAGAATGGCTTATAGAGAAGTGCCATATTACATGTTTATTCAATCCTTTCTCATTCCCAGGTTGTCAGATACGGATGCTTTAGCCCTTTTTCCATACTCATATACTGGCTTGGCTTCACTTGGATTGACTTGGTACGATAACCCAGCATATTGCATATCCATGACAACAGGGCTACCTGCTTGAAGTTTTGTCTTTTAACTGATATGCACTTGTCTTGAGTAGTTATAAAACAGTGGATAAATATGTTTAATTTCCTATAAATTCTTCATAGTAAAGGCCCCCTCCCCCTTATTTAGTAACTTGTTACTAAGCTTTTATTGTGAAGTAACAAAATCAGGAAATGTTGCATTTTTATCAGCAGTAACTTAACATGACTCCTATCCAGCTGAGCGCGAACATGAAATGGTGAAATAAAACAGATACTTGTAAGGTGCATAGGGGAGAAACTAAACATCAAATCACAGAGATTCGGTTAGAGGCTCCAAAACTACTGAGAGCTGAACATTTAAAAAATCTTTCTGCTCTCCTGCACGCAGGAATTGAGTCTCTCAACACAGGAGAAGAAGCGTCATCACTACAATCTAGAATCTAAGATTCAATCTAAGAAGGTCAGGCACATTTTGGTCCGACTCAGGATTTGGTTCATCACGGGTACAGCTCAGCACAGCTAAGCACATGTAAAATGGAAATGGAAATGCAAATCAGCACAGCTTGGTTTGACTCTGCAGGCCAAAAGTGCCAATGGAAAAGCCTCATTTGTCACATCCTGTGTAAAATATCCATCAGCATCTGCAATGAGATGCACTGGGCTTTCAAGTTACTTCGGTGTAAACCATTCGCTTACATGTGAAACCAATGGTCCACGATATCTTAAGCTTTAAGTTACATAACTTTATGTATGTCACTTGCATCACGGGATCTTTTTTTTTTTATTACATCAAAAGAACTACATAATGCAACATAGTTGTTTTAACCAAGCCATGATCTTTTCCTAAACCTAACCAAGTAGTTTCACTGCCTAAACCTTACTAAAGTGCAACTGTTATTTCACAGTGTTAACCACAGGTTTGAAAGGCTTTCATACAGTGTGTCATACAGATGCTTAAAGGATAACTTCGGTATTTTTCAACCTGGGCCCTATTTCCCCATGTGTATGATTGATAGCTATAACTCGTTTTAAAATTGGTGCACTATTGAGGGACGCGGATGCAGCTGGCAGCTGCGAAAAGAGGTATAACGGTAGATATCGGGGCAAATTCGTCCGTAAAAGTTTGTACATTAAATATACTTTTTTTCGCCACAGTCCAGCTCACATCACCAGTGTAATCTCTGTCAACAACATGCAAAGTGTCTCTCTTACCGTTCACTCTGCGACGACATCTCACAGGACCTTTGCTTGTTGAAGAATGTCTTCGTTGCAGCGAGTAGGACAGCTGTTTTCTTGAGGTGTGTTTGGTGAAGTGTTTCAGGATTGGATGTCTTCTCTTTTGGGCTGGCAGTAGTCATCTTGAGAAAAGTGCACGCAGACCCGATGGTCTGCCAGGCGCAGTGTCTGGACAGGAGCGTTAGCATCCAGTTGTAGCACAATTAGCCACAACTTCAGCATGTTGCTGTGCGACAAAGTCAGCCTGTAAAAGCTGTACGGGGTGTTGCACGACATCCTGTTCTTGCACTTCGATGACGCAAAAACACGAACCATTGTTTTCAATAGTTGCAGTAAAACTTTCAGCTGAACTCCGGGACAACTAACTCCGCTCTGACCGGCTCTCAGCATGACTCCTGTTTTCTTCCAGCAACAAACAAAGATCCCGCGAGATGTCATCACACACAGCAAGCAGTAAGTGAAGCATGCTGTTGACAGAGATTACACTGGCGATCTGATCCGGTCTGTGGTGAAAAAAGCACGTTTAATGCACAAACTTTGACGGACGAATTTGCCCCGATATATACCGTTATGACTCGTTTCGCAGCTGCCGGCTGCATCTGCGTCCCTCAATACCGCACCAATTTTAAAACGAGTTGCAGCTATCAATCATACACACACATACACAGGGGGAAATAGGGCCCAGGTTGAAAAATACCGAAGTTATCCTTTAAGGATACCTTTCAGATCAGTATGAGAGGCCAAGAGGGGTGACAAATGTAGATGATGACTTGGGATGCAAATGGGTTGGTTTAATTTTTATTCTTCTCATTTTATTTTATTTTTATTTACCCTGATAACTCAATTAAAAACCAATTCCCACTTACAATGATGACCCGGCCAAGAGGCACTGAGAGGAGGCAAGTCGATACAAAATATTTAAACATAGATACAGCTAGTGCAAATAAGATTGGCCATTGAACTACCCTGCAAGGGTTTCAGTTCCTTAGTGATTATTACCACAAAAGCACTTGATTTTTCTTCTCTGTGTGCAAGTGTGTTAAATAATTTAAAGATCTGCAACTGCTTCAGTGTGGATTTGTGCTAAAATGTATTTGCATAAAGTCCATATTCGAGACAAAAGTTGCATTTTTGCCTCTAGGCATTTTTCAGCTTTTTTTCCTTGAGTGTAACTGTGTAGTGGCTTGTGAATTTGAAGATACATATCTCTTTTTTTATGTTATTTTTGCATAAAAACTGTGGGAATAGTTCAGAATGATTTCATTGTTCCATTTTCATCACAAGCTAGGTTAAATTCATAACTCTAAAATGTGTAGGCTGTTAAGACTGAGTCATCATCCATGGTCGATTCTACACAGAATATAGCATCCCAGATGGCATTAAAGACTCTTTTTTTTTTTTTTACATGAAACAGTGAGAAGACATAACAAGGACGACAACATACAGCAGGATGAGTAAGAAGATGATGAAAGCCTCCTAAATATTGCTGGGCTAATTATGAAAGAATCCCTTGGAGTCTGAGGAGAAACTGGCTCCTCTCCCACCATCTTTCCCACATCTCGCCCTTGGCCCCTGTCACAGGCAGTGTCAGCCTCCTCTCCACACGCAGGTGGACACGGCTCTGCCAGCCAATGGACATGCACCCCACAGATGGGAAAAAAGCAGCTCCTCTCAAAGTTCCCCGGGAGCGTCCCTGGCACTTGTCCTTCTCAGTTTTATAACGCTCTTCATGTCCACAAAGTGCTTCTCTGGGATAAATAGGGACTGTGTAAATCAGTGACCTCTCAGAAACATCCCACCATGAGCTTCTCGTCGCTCTCACGGCTCGATTCATTATAGTGTCCAGCAAGTGAACAAAGAGACTGTTGAGCATAGTGATGGTAGAGGTAAATTCATACAAAAACATTCAAAAGCAGCGAGTTTCTTTTTGAATCTTTGGTGCTGTGTGGTCGCTGAAGACTCATTCACAGGGAGACAAACACAGAGTCCTTTTCATGGTTCTTAAAAACATGCTGTTCTTTTGTCAAAGCATCAACAGTACAGGAGAAGAAGATCCATATTATTCACTTCTTTCCAAGCAAAGAAGTCCCATGTTTAATGGGGGCTTTAAATGATTCCAACATGGCAAGGTGAACATCCTCAGTCCAGACTGTCTGACTGTGTGTCTATGATCTCCATTCATGCCGACATGAAGCATTCATCACTGCAGACTCCTGGCAAACTTGTCCAAGGTTGGACCAAATTCTGACGTTACTTTAGCAGAAGGGAATTAACATGGGAATAACAGGCAAAGAGGCTGCAGCACTCAACTTATTCAAGCAATCAGTGTTTATATTACTGTGTGGAGCTACAGGGTAGCTGTTATAAATCAAATACAAGTTCAGTTTTCACACTTCAAAAGAAGAACCATGCGAATTATACAAGATGTGGCTATGAAGTCTCATACATACTAAAATGTAAGTCAAAAACTGAAAGGATTCAAAGGTTGCTCAAAAGAGTAGTTAGACATTTTGAAAATTAACAAACTGTGGTTGTGGCGATTGATACCACTCTTATATCTGCATGTAAAAATCTATGGAGTAGCTACAGACAGGAGATAGTAGGTTAGCCAGTCCAGAACATAACACCTCATAATACCACAACTTGCTGTTTCTACTGTTTGTTTGTTTGTATGGATTAAACAAACAAGGAAAAATGTGTGAATTAGTGACATTAAAGGGACAGTTTATAGGTTTAGTGGCGATGTACTGCTGTGGACGGGATCAGGAGCAAAATGTACTTTAGCCCCCTAAGAAAATGCCCATCTAAAATTTTCACTGCTTTTCCTTACCATCAGATGGTCTATTCCAACAGGAAACTGCTATTATAAATGCCAAATATCACTCTCTCACACTCAACTAGACTCCTTTTGCAAAAGTGAATCCAAAGTAACCTTTTAAAACACAGAAGTCACACAATAACACAAACAAATTAACCATTCAAGGATGCTGTAGACCAGCAACTCCTGTGTTTTGCGAGGTAAAATTACTGTTTTTACCACCTGAATTTGTTTGCTTCGGAGAGAGCAATATTTGGCTTAGATAACAGTGGTTTCCTGATGGAAAAAACAAGGTAAAGGGGTGAAAATATTCTGAATATAGCATACCCTGATACTGATTTTTTTTAAGGTGGTGAGCCTGTCCACAGCAGTACATTGCTTGACTTCCTACAGCGGTACTCCTGTCAGTTTCTCCAAACTGGGGCTGTGTCGACTGCTTTCTACCGTAGGTAATACACTGACTATGGATAAGTACCTCATACATCCCCACAAAAACTTAACTATCACTTTAAGAGGGGTTGATCAACATATTAGGCTAGCTGTTTCCCAGTGTTTATGCTAAGCTATGCTAACAGTGTCCTGGCAGTAGCTTCATATTTAACAGACAGACAGGAGAGTGGTAGCCATCTTCTCACCCAACTTTTGTCGAGCAGCAAATAACGATTTCCCAAAATGTGTAACTCTTACTATATGTACAGTATGGTGAATGAGTTACAGTGCATGGGTGAATTGTTGTAGTGAGGCACTAAAAAGTTACAGCACACAGCAACTTGAAAAAAGCATTTTAAAAAAGTATAAATGAACTGATTAATAATTTCAGCACTGGTAAGTTCTCCTTAATGTGACTAATGCCTGAGAGGTCTGGCAAAGTGTGCAGATCCACGACTTCAGCCACGCATTCGTGGTTTTATCGTTTACCTGAATTTGTTTCATATTGTGTCATTCATGGACTAAAATTCATTTCACCACCCCAAACTCCACTCCCTCTGTGAGCTTGTCAATACATTTTTAATCTCCACGTCTTTGTTGGCAATCACTGCATTCATCAGCATCATTGTATCTTTACAATCAACCCTGATGACATAATAATCTTCATCCAACATCTAAACCTCAGTAATTTGAAAAGCATTCATTAACTGAACAATTTCAGCAGCTTTGCTCGTGGCTTACAATGCCATGTCCATACAGTAGCATGTACGCTGATCAGACTGCATGAACACTGCTGCATATTCATTAGCGGTGATTCAGTTTCAGGTGTGACATAAAATATTCATGTAGCGCTTAGTGTATGTCATGTGTGAAAATTTCCCACATTAGTCACACTGTATGTGTAATTGTTGCATGCAGCACATGTTTTTTATTAGCTTTGACCTCAATATATCAGTGTTTTTCCCATCATAACATTTAGCAAAAATAAACAACTTGCTATCCTTTGTAGAATGTATTGTCATTTCAACCACAGCTGGTACACAGCTGTCTAACCTTTGTGATATTACAGGTTATTGAGGAAGAGAAGAGATGTCTGGATGTAGGCAGGATGTTAAAGTGTTATTTAAATGCTGTTAAAGCACAAAGCTGGTAAACATTTTAACGTGATGAAATTGCTCCATTTGAACAAGCCACTCTGAAGTGTCCCTCAGGGGGACATAACAGCTGGAGAAAACAAGTAAAGGAGGAGGAGCAGAGACACACCAGCCAATCACAAATTACATTAAAGCTGGACGTGGAGCAATGGAAACAAAATTCATTTTTTGTTAAATCAAAAAAAACTTTAGTCAGTAAAAAATGTCACTAATAGTACAGATGGGGGACTCAAGTCACATGACTGGACTCGAGTCAGAGTCGAGTTGCAAACTGAGGACTTGAGATTTGCTTGACTAATGTTGGTAAAAGACTTGACTTGACTTTAACTTGGCATTCATGATTTGAGACTTGACATAGACTTAGAACAGATTACTTGAAAAGACTTGACTTTTTATTAAATATTTGCATTTTTCTAGATACTGAGAGAAGCTCCCTTTTGTTTTTGAAACATAAATGAGCGATTTCTAGCGCACTGCACACGCAAACCTGGTAACCCACTGGGATGCAGCAGAATAGCAGAGGCCAACACATGAGAGGGCTGCATAATAGGGATTAACATTCTTGCTGAAAATGAGACATTTTCTATCCCCAGAACAGAAGCACACTTTAAGGTAAAACTTCAGCTACAATCTGTACGCAATGGTCATAACACTACAAGGAGAAATTTGGGTTCCCAACCTGACTGCTTTAGTGTATAATTTTGTGGTATTAATAATTATTGTGGCAGAAGAACATCATTTATGTTAATTAACATTAAAAAGAACATAATATAAACTGCACAGCAGTTTAAACTTCACGGCAGCTGTGTGGATGAAATGTCAAATTTATTGGCTGTGATCTGTCACTGACTAAACAGTCTCATGAAAGTGATACTTTACAATTCTTCATATCATAAACTAACAAAATTTGTTAAAGCAAGTCATTTGGTGTCTTCAAAGTCATGATATTATGCTGAGACAGATTCATTCAGTTTGCACTCAGATGCTGCTGTCGCGACGCAGCAGAGTGATCGCACCATGTGTTCAGCCATTTTACATTAATAGCCATTCCTAATAAAATCAGTGATTGCTCAAAGTTAAAAAGCAAAGCTATAAAAAGCTCTTGCACACATGGTGTGACTTTTCAGATGGATTCTTTGGGAGATTTTGGCCATCTATTACAATACAATTAATCCCAAATTCAATTAAGTTCATCATAACAGAGTTATCTCAGAGAACTTTTCATGTGGAGCTGGTAGACTGTAATCTTTATAAACATTTATATTTTTATACAAATCATACCAATTTGCTACAGAACTAAGAACATATCAAAATGTAGAAAATATATTACTTTGCTCCAGCTACTCACATATATAGTACAGAATATATGTATAATATATATATATTTTGCAAGATATAGTAAATCAGCATCACTCTAAAATCTTTTGAGTTAAGAAACAGTGATTCAATATTAATTTACTCTTCACTACAACTTACATAACACTTTTATATAGATTTTTAATTTATGTTGTTTGTCACGTGCTTTTTATATTTATATACACCTTTTATTTCATGTAGTTGTGTGCATTTCAGTCCTTCCTACTTTATACCTTAATTTGCTGTTCTTAGCTGTCATGTCTATTCTTGTGCAAGTACATTGTGCACATATTTGGCAAATAAAACTGATTCTCATTCTGATTCTTTAAAATAAGTAATAATGTTCTGTTGATAGTGAATGTCCATAAGCTAAAATAGTAAACAACTAGTCAACCAATTACCAGGTAAGTAAGTATGAAAAACAGTACCAGTGAAATGTGAAATGTGTTGTTATCTGAAAGAAAATTAAGTCTCTGTGACTAAAGCATTAGGTACGCACTGCACTGCTAATAAAAATATCTTTATATGCATATAGTTTACTGTTTCAAAGCGTTGCTACAAATAAAAAGATTATGTGTGTGTGTTTTTGTCTGTGTGTGTGTGTGTGTATGATAAATGTGTTGTGAACTGAAGTTAATGGAAAGTGTAACCAAATTATACCTACACACTCCCTAACAGCCAGTGCATCATGGTAATTATGGCGTGTGAGGGCAATCAGAATTAATTAATTATGCTCAGATGCATTGCCTCTGGCAACCTTTTATACGTGTGTGAAAGGTCAGTTTTCTTTGCGAGGTGGAAATGAAGTCGCTGACAAAGTGATGGATGTGTGTGTGAATGTTGATGCTTCAAACACAATCGTCCCAGGTGGATTCTTACTCCAGCCACAGCAAAAATCTCTTCCCACCAGTAAAAATTGGAGATGTAAGGCATTTTCGGTAATTATCTGTAATTGTGGATGTGAGTGTGAAGCATGAGTAAGTGAGGCTGTCTGGATGTTTATCTCTTCCCTATCATAATGAATGAATGAATGAATGAATGACTTGATTTATTGAGTTAAGTGTGGGTTTTCTATTTGATGTAAAGGTGCTTCAAGTTGCAAAATGTTCCATAAAAAGTTGAGAAAATAGAACCTTGGTTTGGTGAGCAGGTTATAAATGAAACAGGAACACAACGCCTACTTACAATATTAAGCTTACACAGTATCAAAGCAAAGAATCCCGAACCTATTGCAAGGCAAGAAGTTATATATTATATCCAAAATGAAAGTTTATTTTAAAGTCTTGCTTTCTGCAAAATCTACTCTATGGTTCAGGTGAGGAGAAGGTTGTGTTCATGGTGAATAAAATATGATTAATTTATGATTTAGAAGCTAAAACAATTGGTTTATGTTGGTAAAACATCATGGTTACATGTGTCTTGCGTGAAAGGTAGGCATGCTACACACTCATCCACCACCACATTTGAAAAGGGCACACAATGGCTGTGTCTGATAGCTTCAATACTTACATACCAATCAGCATTTTTTAGTATGTCTGAAACCTTAATTGAATACTACTATTTCTGGAGAAATATTAGCGTATGCAGGCAATGGACACTGCTGGCAAAAAAAGTCCCACAGTGCAATGCAGCAGTGACGACAACAACCTCACAGACAATGGCATGCAGTGACCAAGGCAGCTCTGGTGAAACATCAATAACACTGAAATTGTAGTTAGTGGGAAAAGTTGAACTGACTACCCAGGGCTCCAATGGGGCAAGGGCCCTGGAAAAGCCTAAAAATGAAAAGTTTTTTTCTATTTTCATTTTGCAAGTAAATTAAATTTGCCTGAATAAACTGGTTGAGAGACTGAACTCTATATCCAAAGAAAAACTAGTGGAGGCTCTCTGAGGCCTTTCTCATGGTTTAGTCTGCCACTCATCTGTAAGCACAGCTAATGGAGCCAATTGACAGCTGATTCTGGGGCACCAGCATGCACTCTCATGTTTTTACCCAAGAAAGTAAAATTGGGGTACTTAAAAAGAAAACAAAGAAAGAAAAGAGAAAGAAAGCAAACTGAGGAAAAACAGCTTTTGACAAATTTCTTCAAAAATAAAAGTGAGCATATCTGACGCAGTGAGCTCATCAAGTGACAACTAAAATATGGTAAGCTTTCATCTGTGCAGACTTAAGTACATATCACAGATGATTAAAACTTGTTTAAATGTGATATTGGACAGTTCATTATTGACTACCCTAATGAGCACTAAAGATCCATGTGTACAGTGCAGTTTTTGGCTAAATTTTTTGTAAAAAAGAAATTTCTAAAGATGTTTGACCGACATGGATCAAGAGAGGAAGGGATACATACTGTAAGCATAGTGAATGCTTATGTATGGGGCACATATGTTGCTGATTTCTGTAAATGCATAGAAAGACAACCAAAACCCTGAACTTGTGAGATGAATTAATTTTCTCATTTACCTGAATGGAGACATCACTATAGGACCCTCCGATGACCCCGGAGATGGCCAGTGGAACCTCATTCTGGATGGGTCGGGAGCCGTCTGGGCAGATGAAGCCTGGATCATGCACCTTGGTGAGGGAGGCCCTGACGAAATCTAGAGACTGCTCCAGAGCATACATGTCCTTAGAGCAGGTGTCCAGGATGTGGGCCCCCAGCTGGAGCCCAGGAAGAATGCGATCGCTGGAATTAATCTCATCCAGTGCCAGCAGCATGGCTTCCAATCTCTGGATCCCCCTCTCCTCATTGATCTTGCCGCAGTCCTCCGTCCCATCGCCTTTGTGGTGCACTGGGAACAGGCCTCCAATCACCAAGTCCCCGTCCAAAATGATCTCCCGTTTGGCTGCGGGTGGTAATCTGGAGATGCTGGGCAGGACTCCTAGTATCAGCAGCTCCAGCAGGAGCATGTGGAGAGGCCAGTAATGGGCCGAATTGGCCAACGACCTCGGGCAGAGCACCACACTCAGCATGGCAGGATTGGGTAGCAGGGTTCAGCTGGTTGAAGTAGAGAGGAGCAGAAGTTCACAGGGTCTGGAGGCGGATTGCTTTCAAGTCTTCTCTTAGTGAGTGCAGCATGTTTGATATTTCCTGAGGGAATGAAAGGAAAAACTAATTACCCAGTTAATCGAAGCATGCATGAATGATATTTCATATCTATCTATCTATCTATCTATCTATCTATCTATCTATCTATCTATCTATCTATCTATGGTACCACTTTACAATACCATATAAATGGTTTATAATTAGATTATTAATTAGGCTGTAAACACTTTATAATCCATAAATAAGCTGTTAAAACACATTACATAAAAAAGAAAACTGTGACCTGTTGCTTGCCAAATATTGAGCCCACATTTATCTGTACTGTTGAGCCTCTGATCTCATGGCTTACTTAGCTTTTCTCCATCATCAGCATTTATATCTGGCAGCTTCATCACATATTTGTTAATAAATTACTGCATTTAACAACTGTCAGCAAATTTTAATAGTCAAAAAGTTCAAATTACCAGATTTATGCACTAAGGCTTTGGCAACATTGTTTACCTAGATATTTTCAGCATACACCGTTTTACACTTTATAATAAGGATCCCCGTTGCTAGTTATAAATTAAGTCATTGATGAATTGGAGTATCTATTGTGTGAGTGATAAATTCAGCATTCTTAAGAGGCTGTGGTGGATGAACACAAAGTATAAGGGTTTCCCTTTGGGAAAGTGGGTTTTGAGTCCCACCCCAAGACAAAAGATTTGATAGTAGTGTTTTCAGTCACAGTTTTGTTAGGTTTAGTCAACCAAACTGCTTGATTACTACTTGGCATTACTTGTCTCTGCCAGTAGCCAATGTGATTATTTACACTCCAGGTGTAAATAACATTGTTGGCCATGCACACCTGGGTGCTTGTCTCTTCCATGCTATGCTAGATACACCCAGGAATAAACAGCCACATTGGCTTTTCTACCCCTGGTGAAAACATAGCTATTTCAGCCTGGGTGCAAATAGCATTTACCTTTTTAAGAATGTTTATATTCAGTCAGTCACAGTTTAGTTAGCAACAATACTATTTGGTTAGGTTTAGGGAAAGATCATGGTTTGTCTCTGCCGACAGGGAATGCAGCTATTTACACCCCAGGTGCCAATAGAATTGTCTACGGACACCTGAGTGCTTGTCTCTGCCATGCTACACTGTATACAACTGGGTGTAAATAGCTACACTGGCTATTTGCAACCTGGGTGCAAATAGCATCTACCCTAATATATAGTTATGTTTTTACACTTTTACATTCTCCAATAAGTCTCCCTTTTTGCCAGTTATGATGTGAATAACTCATTAGTAAGATTAACTCATTATAAGCAGGACCTGAATCGTGCCAAATAATGAGCACATAAAAAATGTTTAGTGATAATTAGGTTGTAAATACTTTATAAATCCTTAATAAGCTGTTATAACACATTAGATAAAGTGGCAAAAGTCTATCTTTCGTAGATAAATACTATTAAACTAATGATGAAACAGAGCTGAGTAGCAACATGAACATATGTCTCTAAAGGTGCATTACTGACGCCCACTGACAGATTACATTTGTGCCTTTTTGTCACTGATTTTCATCAGTACCGTTACTCACTTTCAGCTTTTCGCCCACAGGGTTATTCAAAGATATGAAGCAGTTATACTGAGGCATCAATACAGCTTTATGCCTCGGTGTGGTTGTTTCATATCTGAGCCAGTTTATATCTAAACTTTCTCTTTCAAGTGGTTCTTTACAATTTTTACATTGATTTTTGCCTGGACGTCTTGTTTTTTTTTCTCTTGGCCTAATGCGATCTATAGAAGTGTTACAGAGAAATAATGCCATTATTGGACAGTCTAAAGCCGAGCCTGCTTTGTCAGGAGGGTGAAATCAGGCTAACTCAAGTCTTATGAGTGACTTTCTGAAGTGAAATGTAAGTAGAGATTATTTCAGCGGGGCTCTCTGGGATTCCAGTGTGAAATATATATGAAATATAATATAACAGTTTTATCTGGAAGACAAACTCCAGGAGTTACTGCTGCAGAGTGACCACATCAAACATTTATAGATATTTAAGGCACCTATCAAGTGAAGCGTAATTTCCAAGCTTACAACCAGAGATATCACACCGATGGTGGTTCTCCTCTTCAATGGCTGGGGTTGCCATGGAAACATGGTGGGTAAAAAAGAAGGGTTGGACGGCAGGGGAAGTGGGCAGTGAGACATGTATGCTAATATAGATTCCTATCATGTGGAGGTTACAGGTTTCCATCTCACCAGGAGTTGTTATGATGTCTGATTAGGGAGGTGGGCCGGTTCAATCACAGTGCTCTCAGCGAGAGGGGGAACCAATCCTGTTTGTTTCAAACACAGTCATTCATCACATTCATCAAACGCACACTCACAAGTTCAACAAACGGATTGATTGAAGCAGTTTTTACACAGAGATGATAGACTTTAAATGACTTACAGCTTTTTCAGGACTATTATCATTGTATTTTAAACATCAACAGTATTAGTCACATTATTTGAAAGTCAAGAGGACGCACAAGTGACACCTGAAATCAACAGGAATCATCTGTGTCTGTTTTGGATTTTTTTTTTTTAAATCCTGGTTCAGATTTTAGAGGAGTCACGCTGGAAAGCCCACAGAGCTTGGCTGTAGTTTGGACGATTAGATGTGCTGCCGCTCCCCTCCCATTAAGAAGCAGTGGGGAGCTTATTAGTGATTTTTCCTTTCCTGCTATACAGTGTTGTTACTGACATTGTAACATTGCATAAAAATGTGCCACTTGCAGACCCAAATGTATCTTCACTTCTATTATTAGTAAATCTTTTAGCAGTAATTTTATTTGATCTGCGTGTGTCCTGTTTCCTGTGATTACAGAGGCTGAACCCCCCACAGTGGGGTAGGCAGGGGTAGGTTACAAAAAATCCAGCTCCTGCAGCTACACCCAGATAAGTTCATCTGTTGTGTGTACGTATGTGTGTAAGTATGACTCAAGGTCTTTTTGGGGACACATTTCAGACTCAAGACCAGGTAATTGGGGACCGCTTGGGCAACTGGGGACAAAAGTTAGAAAAACAATGATTTTTGTGCCAGTGGTTAAGGTTAGGGCGAGGTTAAAGAAAAGGCTTGGATTATTTGTTGTAGCATAATATGAGCTACTTATTGATAGTCAGTGTATTGCCTATAGTAGCATGGTCCCAGTTTGGAGAAGCAGCGAGGAGCACCAGCACAGAAGCTAAGCAATGTCCTGCTGTGGACAGGGTCAACAACAAAAGGTGACAAGAAAAAGGTCATTGTACAAGCCAAATATTGCTCTCTCCAGACTAACCAAACTCCATTGGTGAAATCGGTCATTTTACCTCATAGAATATGGGAGTTGCTGGTCTACCGCTGCCTTGGTTTGTTAGTTGGCTTGTGTTATTGTGTGAATTTAGTGAATCCAAACTAACCTTTTAAAACACTGAAGTTACACAAAAACACCAACAACTAATCAATCAAGGCAGCCATAGTCCTGCAACTCCTGTGATCTGTGTTTTAGAATTAGTGATTAGAGAGTTCGGTTGCTTTGGAGAGAGCAATATTTGTCTTACATAACCACAGTTTCCTGTCAGAAAATACTGTGTGACAGATAAGTGGTAAAAATATTTTAAACATGGCGTACACTTAATTTAATATTGATGTTTTTTTAGGTGGACCATTTTTAAGTGGCTAAAACACATTTTGTTGCTGATCCTGTCCACAGCAGTTCATTGCTTAACTTCCGCTTGACTTCCTCTCTGTTTCTACAAACTGGTACTGACTATCAATCAAAATCTCATACAATCTGACTTCACATAATCTTAACTATCCCTATAAGGGTAGGGTAAGAGATAGGTTAGGGGTACGGTTAGTGTAAGTTCCAGAAAATGACTGTCAGTTTATGTATTGTCCCCAAAAATGACATAAGTGTGTGTGTGTGTGTGTGTGTGTGTGTGTGTGTGTGTGCGTGCGTGCGTACGTGCGTGCGTGCGTGCGTGCGTGCGTGCGTGGATGTAAGCATGCTTTTGCAGGGACATTTGAAGAACATCCTCTGACAGTGCAAGCAACAAACAAGAGAGCAAATGAGGAGGAAAGAGCGTAATGAATGCTGAATTTCCCCCCAGATAAATATTACATCAGGTTGTGGGTGGGAAACCACATGGTACATTGATGAATCCACTACCCTCCATCCAGCAGAGAGAGGATTACATGTCATAATGTGTGAAGTCATATCATGTAAAATCTGTCTCAGGCCTGCTGTGTGTACTTGACAGTAGGTGCAGGTGTGTGGTATTGCTACACCACATTTGCCCTATTATTAGAACCAAGGTGAGAAAGTAACTTGAAGAGTTCAACATTAAGAGTCTAATTGCTCCTCTGTGCTGTCTGTTGGAGCAGATGGGGGCTTTCTGGTTGCAAAGACTGGGTCACAGTGTGAATTAATGGTGCAATAAGGAGCAGCCAATTAGGCAGGCCAATACAAACTAGGCCAAAGTGAGGCTGGAGGTCCACAAGAGCCTCTCAAAACCTTTAAGAAGTGCAAATAAATGCTGGAGAGTCAGCTATCAAAACTACTGGTGTTTGAAACACTTATCCAACTGATACTAGGATTATCAGTTTGAATGAGCATTAAAGGAATGGGGTTGTATGAGTTACTTGTTGAGTGGATTAATTACCAACAGTAGACACCGGTTGATGCAGAGAAGAAGCAGAGAGGAATACCAGCACAGAGTCTGAGCAATGTACTGCTGTGGACAGGGTCAGCAGTAAAACCACCTATAAAAAAATCAGTGTCAGTTTAAATGTATACTGTATTCCCATTTCCGATGGGAAGGCCCTGTTATATAGGCCAAATAACACTCTCTCAAAGCCAACCAAACTGCACTGGCAAAAATGGTAATTTTACCTCACAGGATCTGCTGGCCTACTGCTGCTTCAATCTGTTAGTTTGTTTGTGTTATTGTGTGACGTTGGTGTATAAAAAGGTTAGTTTAGATTCATTGAAGTCACACAGTAACACAAACATACTAACAGACTGAGGAAGCCGTAGACCAATAACCGCCGTGTTCTGTGGTGTACTGATTTCAGCCATGGAGTTTGGTCGGTTTGCAGAAAGCAATATTTGGCTTAAATAATTGCAGTTTCCTAACAGAAAGAGGCTGTCTGACGGCAACGTAAAGTGGGGAAGTTATTATAAATATAGTGTACACTTAGACTGACATTGATTTGTTTTAGGTGGGCCTTTTTTTTTACGTGGCTAAAATACATTTTGCTGCTGACTCCATCTACAGCAGTACATTGCTTAGCGTCTGTGCTGGTACTCCCCTCTCCTTCCACAAACTAGAGGTGTGCTGACCGGCATAATACTCTGACAATCAATAAGTACCCCATACAGCCCACTTAAAATAATCCAAACTATCCCTTTAAATCTCCGTCTCTGATTAGTTGCAAAGTAACTCCTATTGGGCCTCGATCGCATCATTAAGACCATCTTGATGTAGCAACGGCTGTCACACTCACACAGCTGAGAGAGTCACTCGCTCCCCAGATGTCTGAGCACAATATTCCCTCTGAAAGGCGAGTTCAAAAAGAAAAAGCAGTGTGCTTTATCAGCTTTGAACCATCAGCTAATGCATTGCTGCACCCGCCCAGGACAGAGAGGATTTCGCCAACATTAGCATGGAGATGCTTTGAGAACGTCAGTCCTTATTGTCTTGTCCAAATGTAGCTAATGTGTAATGTGTGACTCACTGCAGAGTTGCTTTCAGCAATGGTGGCGATTGGCACGTATAATCCTACTGTACATCTATAGAGAAATACAATACTGCTCATGTCTGCAAAATGAGCTGATGAGATGATTTTGGTGGTGAAGGACTAACCACCTGTTTGTTATTGTTAACAAAATCCAGGTCACACTTTATTTTATAGTACATTAATAAGATGTAACAAGCTGTACTTTGTTTTTTTGAAAAAAAAAATAGAAATATGTTCTTTATTATATAGTATCATACCCTTTATTAGACTCTTATTAGACATAAGAGGGTAATTAGGGATATAGTACAACAGAACTGTGTTGCAAACTAAAGTGTATTATTTCCCACTGTCGGACCCTTACAAGACTTAATTAGAGGGTAATCTGATACACATTACAATAGAACTTAACTGTAAACTAAAGTTTACATAAAATTAAAATTAAAATGAAAATAATAGACTTCAGTTTACAGTACAGTTCTGTTGTAATGTGTCCCTAATTAGTCTAATAAGGGTCTAATACAGGGTCTAATTCTGTTAAATAAAGAACATATTATTTCTCGTTTTGTCTAAAGTGTGGCTTGTTACGTCCTATTAGTGTACTGTAAAATAAAGTGCAACTATCCACTATGATCATGCAAATTAAATTAATTTGAAGTATTAATTAATACTATGATTGATAATAATGTTATTATTAAAGTCACCTCAAGCGTTTAGACTTTGCTATCAGGTTTGTTTGGCACATAGCCTTTTGTCGAACAATTTAATGAACGTACATGACATGACATTTAATTTAATGTCTAATCCACTACACATGAATCATTAAGCCAGTTGAGTAATAACAGCCTAAACACAGCGGCTGTCCCATGAGATTTATTTAAAATGATGCTTTACAATGTTTACGTGACCCGCACTGATAGGATGATGATTTATGGCAGAGGTTTTTTTTTGTGTGTGCTCATTATTATGACAAAATCCACATGATGGATTATGGACAGTGTCCTAAAACCCAGGTTCTTTTTTTCTCCATGTAATATGGCAATACAGAACAACAGATTTTCATGTTTCCTGTTCAAAAAACAAACAAAAAAAAACCCCAGAGCTTTTAAAAAATAAAACATGAGACAAATCACCTGAGCCATTTCACATCATGACCTTTTATGATCCTCTAAAGGGCTGCAACTAGCTGTTCAAAGCAAAAGACCTATATTTACAGCTAGTGAAATATAAAAAAAAACTGCAGCCGCCACAACTCCACTAATGATTTCCATCATTATATGATCTCCAGTGGGGACACAGTTTATCCCTCCACCTGGACTTTGTCAGCTGAAGGAATTAGGATGCCTCAGTGGTGGCCAGCAGCCAGCTGATTGTGAATTTGAGCATAGATCAAGTGCATCATCGTGTCGTGAAAATAGCTCAGGGAAATCTGCTTGTTTGGCTCCCAGAAACAACAGATAATTTTATTGTGCTAATAATATCTAACTGAATGTTTATTCCCAAGAACACTAAAACGAGACAAAGTGCAGAATGAGACTGGCTACAACAGGTTGTTAGTTGACCGTTAGCCACTTTGCACCATTCAAAATTACCATAATAGAACTGCAATTATTAGTTGTCAACTATTGAATTAATCAACAACTATTTTGATGATCAATTAATAATTTTGGGCCATTATTAAGGAAAATGTACAAATCTCTGATTTCAGCTTCTAAAATGTGAATATTTTCTGGTTTCTTTAGTCCTCTGTGACAGTAATCTGAATATCTTTGGGCTGTGGACAAAACAAGACATTTGATAACGTCACTTTGGGCTTTGGGAAATAGTGATTTACATTTTTCACCATTTCCTGACATTTTACAGACAAAACCAGTAATATATTAATCAAGAAAATGATAGATTCATTGATATTGAAAATAACTGTTTGTTGCAGCCCTACCACAGTAACCTCTCACTGACATCCTCTTACATTTGGGAGAAATCCCGCTGCTACATCACACCCTGTCTGATCCAATAACCATACCATGATGCATGCAATCATGGATTTGTTCAATTTAATGTTTTGCACCAAACAAATACTTCCATGAGTCTTGTAAACAGATAACAACCCAATTATATTCACAGCAGGATGTTATTACACTGTTTAAAAACAAAAGCTCTGATTGGCTTGAGAAGAGCAAGTGAGATATTAGATTATGCAATTTTTAGGGACTCTGCTGCATATTCTCTCAGATCAGGCGAGGAACAACTTTTGTATTCCAATATGCAGGGTTGAGTAGCAATAAGATTACAAAAAAATAAGAACCATAATCAACCCCTATTACATTTTAAAATGTGCATTCAGATTACTGTTACATTACTTGATTATCTATGGCTGTGCTCTGTTAACTCATAAAAAGCGTGACTAACATCCTTCACAGAAAGGACCCTATGCAAAAATTTGCATTTTTTTTAAAGGTTTAAAGGGAAACTTTTGTGGCTGCGTCCGGTTTTTGTAAGTGTAAAGTGCAATATTGTCGATGTTTGATTTTGTAGTAATTCAAAAGTATTATTTGTAGTACCCCAAAGGGATTACGTTACTAAATACAAAATTTGCGATGTAATTTGTAACTGACTACATTTCAAAGTAATCTGACCCAACCCGGCCAATATGTCGCTATAGAGTCACACTTAGGTGTTGAATGGTTTACCACTGTTAGATCAAGTTCACACAGGTGACTGTTGTGCCATTTAATATTAAAGCGCATAAAGAGGCAGAGTGTTGCTCTTCTATCAAGTGATCAGAATATTGGATTGAGTTGCGGTTAAATTGGGGTTGTAGGATCAAATTCAGGCTAAAACAAATCAAAACTGCAAAGGCACGTCGGACAGGAAAACGCAGACACCGAAAAACCTACTACTATGTTGAACTCAAAGTTATTTATTGATATTTCCTTACCTGGTTGGACGTCTTTTGCCGACCTGCAGGTCTCTTTTCCTCAAGCCTGTAAGACAACACACAGACACGGTGCAGAGCTTCATATGACGAGCAGCGGAGTCCAGATGTTGTTCACTTTGAGCATGTTTGCCAGCCAGCGGTTTGGATCTGTCCTTGGTTCTGAAGTGTTGCTCACATTGACAAGAGTGGCACAACTCCTCTCGGTGCTCTCCAGTAACTTGTGCCCGCCAGCCACCGTGTGCAGACCGACCGGAGCAATATAACCTAAACTAACCGTCCAGTGCCGCTCACATGTCCACCAGCATCGGCTGTAGTAATGATGCTCGAAGGATTCTCCTGCTGGACTAAGAGGCAAGTTAATCTAAAAATCAATTGCAATTACACTTTTTTGCATTACATTTCCTATTTGTAGTCGTGTCTCATCTGAAAGTTAATCAAATCAACTTCAAAATAAGAGCTGTTGTTGCTGTAGTGTAGCACGGTGAGTCGGATCACACACATGCAGCCACTCTGTGCAGCTCCACAGCTATAATGAGTGCAACGAGTCGACGCTCTCGCCTTTCACAAACCTGCCTGCGCTGCTTCAGAAAGCGTCAGTTTGCAAGGCAGTGAAGTGAGATACAGCGCCGAAACAGGAGCAAAAATAATGAAATATATCCTACAAGAAATAATAATAATATGTGCTGTTTAGTATGCAGGAGTGAAGAGTAAAAACAACCACGAAAAGTGCATTAATCAAAAAATCCCAATTCCTGTTCCCAACTTCTCGCGGGTCTTTTTTTAAATTTTTTTTTAATTTAAGTGACACATCCATTGTGTTCCCTGTGGAGCTCAGATTGAATGGTGTCAGTCTAACTTTTAATGATAAACTCCCTCCCCCCCAAAAAATCTTTCTTTCCAAATAGATTATACAAGATGCGGCTTCAGCTCTCCAGCTAAATTTAGAAAGATGAGAAAAGAGAAATGAGCATCAACTTTTTTTTTTGTTTCCCTCTATGAAAGCTGGCCAGCTCCTCATTCACCTCCATCTCATTAAAACTGAATCACACTCCAGATGAGTGGCAGAGCACTTCTCAAACTAAAGAGGCACGTTGTGCTGTTTGTTTTTCACTGGAAAAGGCGATAGAGTCCCACATACACACATGTAGCTCATAAAAGTAAGAGTTCATATAATTTGAACTCATATGGAGGCATGCTTGAGCTTAAGGTTGAATGAAACACAGAAAGTACATAATTTGTACTTATGTGTTATCTTGTTACGAATAACCCTGGGTTGATAATACAAACATAATAGCCTACATATAAAATTGTTGTGACATTCTCCAGCCAATACAAATGACTCTCACTGCTTTGATTCAGCTTATTAGGGAAACTACAAAGTGTCACTGGTATGGGAGAGTGGGGTAAGATGAGCCACTAGGTATGCTGACCCACCCCCTGTTTCTAGGCAACTGCGCACATTTATTCTCATGTATGCACAAATTCAAGGAAGCACTCATCACGCGGGAAAGTGGGAAGAGAGAAAGTGAGCCAAATGCCGTGGGGTAAATTGAGCCAGTGGTTCAACATACCCCACCATAAGGCAGTGAAGTTAAGTGAAGTCTCTAATGAATAGGATGATATTTAAATTTAGTCATTTCACCATTAGTTTGGTTGATTATGTGTTTAACATTGTAAAAAAAACTATTATTAACATAATTTTATGAGGATCACAAAAATACTAAATTCTTACATAATGTTGCTATTTATCCATCTATACTGTTTTGGTGTGAGTTGCAGAATTTTGAAGATATCGGCCATATAGTTCTGCCTTCTCTACAATATAATGGGACTAAATGGCACCAATCCGGTGGTTCTCACAGCACCAAAAAGTACACCTGAGAGACAGTGATGTCTCTTTCAAGAAATCATGACCCAATGGTTCAAAATTATCCACAGACTTTGTTGTGAGCAGTGTCATAGGGACTACTTTCTTTCTGCAGTAGAAACTACCAGAACTACTTCCTTTCTTTCTACAGACAGAAAATAGTTCTTACATGAAACTGCTCACAAGGTCTGTGGATTATCTTGAGCAATCAGGTCATGATTTCTGGAAAGAGATAATGATTTCGATTTTTTCAAATGTATTTTTTGGTGCTTTGACCACCACAAGCCGATTGCCATTTACTTCCAGTATACTGGGGAGAACACAGACATCTCTAATATCTCCAAAACTCTGCAACTCACAGCAAAAATATAAATAAACAGAACTACAGGCCTGGGGGAAAATATGTATTTTTGATTTTGGGGTGAACTGTCCCTTTAGTTTTAAGAAAATCAATTATAATAGGAAGGGGGAAAAGTAGCTTTTTTTAAAGATAGGTAAAGTAGTTTTTAAATTATGCTCATGTTTGAACTCAAAAAGTCAGATGGTCAATTTACCCCTGGATGGCTCAACTTACCCCTAACGTGGGGCAAGTTTAGACACAGGAGGGCTTTTTTTCAAAGATATTTTCAAGCCCCTTTCTCATAGTTGCATTCTTAGAATTTCAACTGATAAGAGAAATCATGAAATAAGTGTTGCTGTTTTCAGTATACTTCTGACTCATTTTTTTCTTACAACCCAAGGACAACCCAAGTAAAAATGTGCTCCTCCGACCCTGCTCTCCCCTAATTAACTAAACTAGCCTTAATGCTGTTCTGTAGCAAAGCTTTCTGCAGAGACACCAATTCATGCAACAAACTGTGCACTTTTTTCTCATCCAAAACAATATTACATCAGCAGTAACATTCCTGTTGCATAATTAGTGAGGAGTGCAGAAAAGGTCTGCTGCACCAGTTTGGTTTGTGGGTCCGGCTCAGCACCCCGCTGTTCATAGAGTTACAATTAAGTCTGGAAATATTCAAGAGGCAACCTAAAGTTCATTTAATAGAAATTCATTGCTCACCCATTTCTGTCACCTTCACACGCTTAAGAACCAACACCTCTCCCCACCACAACCTCCACCACCACCCTGTTCTCACCCACACACACACACACAAAACACATCTCACCATTTTCAAATGTTTCATTTCAGACTAACAATAGCTACTTTGCAGTTAGGGGTTGGGAAAAGAAGAACTTTTTCTGTGTACAGTGGCAATTAAAATGACGAGCGGGGTCCTGCTTGTTGCATAATTCCCACAGCTAACACAAAGGGACCAATTTTCTCCTGAAATAGAATTGTGGTTTACATTACAATAGTTGAGGGCATGTGGGCGGAATGCAGAGTTTAGATAGGAACATGCCAATTAATGTCGGGTGAAATTATAGAGGACAGAGACAAAGCGTTCGTAGCCAGTGGTCAGTGCGCATCAGCCTGACTGCTGCTCTCTTTGTGGTTTACAGATAATTCAATGTTAATGACTGATGACAAAACAATCAATCGAAAATACACAGTTTTGTTTCTCTCTGCGGTGTTTCTGTTTTTGTTGACATTCACAAGTTTGGAAACATGCTGTTTTGTTTAAATAAAAAACTAATAACTTCACCTGCAGCGTCTTCAGTACAGAGAGGAAGTGGAGAGATCTTATCTGGTAGGGGTGCTTTTGCCTCAGCTGAGTCACCACTTTCAGATACTTACGACTAGACCTTTATGTTTTCTCCACAACATACATATTAGCAGGGGAATTCAGTTTTGGTTTGAGCAAAATTAACCTTTAGAAGGCAAGTCCATACAAATCACAAAGAGCATATTTTCTCACTCATTAGTTGTGCTATACACAGTTTTAGTTTAATTTGAGTTTTGAGGAAGCTGTCTAATAGAAGTGAGTGGATTTTTTTTCATGGTGCTCAAAGCACTAAAAGGTTTACTTGAAAACAGTAACTCTGGAAAATCAACAGACCTCACTGTGAAAGGCTTTTATTGGAACTATAGTGCTTTCTACCAAAGAAATTTTGTCTTTCTTTTTTTTTTACTGCCCTGCAGATTTTCTGGAATGACTTGTACATTGCTGCATTTTACTGTTTTTCCAATTATTTCTTCCCAGTTTGGGCAGCAAAAACTAAATTTTACATGGTGTTGGTGTGTTTGATTTAACCTGGATGAACTGTCCCTTTGTACAGCATTACTTTGCAATGGCCAGGAAACCATCCTGTAGCTCAACAGTGTCAACTTCCCACCCATCATTCTTGAGCAGCTAACTCTGTTTTACATCTTGGTTCATATATTCAAACTTTTGGCTATTATTTCTGCTGATTATGATAACTTATTACTCATTAAAATAAGTGCCAGGAAGTACAGCAGAATGGCTGCAATAAAGTCCAATGTGGCAAAAAAAAAAAACCTCTAACAGCCAGACAATCAGATATAAGATTGTCAAGACAAGAGTTTGGACAGATCACTGAAACTAACTTATTTGGAGGTGGCTGCACTGCAGTGAGAACACCTCGTTGCACTGGAAAACCACAACTACAGCATGCACAGCAGGTTAAACCTGAACTGAGGGTAACAGTTTTACTATTTACGACAAGACCATTTTTCCTGAGCTGCAATAACTAAGAAACAAGTTGTTATAAACAGTTACTATCGGGACTTTTATTTTGAAAAATTAGATCATACCCAGTTTTCTATCAACATATAGTGACAGTTGGAAACAAGCCACATCCTGACCTTCCTGTTTAGACGCAGTTACTCTATGGAGCTTTTGTTTTGAAAAATGGACCCCAGTACTGAGCCCCCTGTAATGATAATTATTATATTATGGATATTTTATTTTGAAAAACTAGATCCATCCTTCATTTCCTATTAACATACAGTGACTGCTGGGGGCTTAACCTTGGCCTCATCCTGACTTTCCTGGTATGATAATGCTGCAATTATTGAAATTATTTTATTTGGAGGTAAATCATGAAGTTGCTATAATGCGACAGTGATACTTCATTGCACAGGATTACCACAACTACAAAATGTACAGTAGCTTAAACCTGGAGTTTGGGCACTAACAGTTTTACTATTTGCCTTGTTTTTGACAGTGGAACTGTCCTAGATAAGAAAAATGGTGTATTAAACATTTAGGTTTTCATTTTGAAAAACTAGGTCCATCCCAGTAGTTTCACATACAATGATAATTGGGGGCTTTTATTTAGAAAAAAACAAAAAAACAAGGCTCATCCTGAGCTTCCCGTTAGAATACAGTTCTAACAGAGACACACTGAGATTTTATTTAGAAAAACAGTCTTGTCCTTAGTTCCCTGTTAAAATACAGTTACTTTCAGATCCTTTTATTTTGACTTTCTTGTTATGGTAAGGTCACTATCACTATCATTGGCTTCCTGTCCAAGACAGAATTGATTTTAAACTTTTAATGTTTGTTTTTAAAGCTCTTCATGGCCTTGCACCATCTTATTTATCTGAGCTTTTAACTGTTCGCGAGCCTGGCAGAGCTTTGAGGTCATCCAACCAACTCTTGTTGGAAGTGCCCAGGTCAAAATACAAGCACTGGGGTGACCGAGCCTTCTCCGTTGCGGGCCCCAGGCTCTGGAATAAGCTCCCTGCCGAAACACGTCTGGTCTCTGACCTGGGCCTCTTCAAATCTAGACTAAAAACCTATCTATTTAGGATGGCTTTCTCAACCCAGTAGCGTGATGACATTAACTTTCTTTTATTGTATGTGATTTATTGTATTTTATTCCATTTTGTTTTTATTGATTTTATTGTTTTTATTGTCTCTCATTGTTTTCACTCCTTTTATTGTAAAGCACTTTGGTTCACCGAAA